>JARSSU010035683.1:0-24135 GCA_029619165.1 Eurosta solidaginis
ATTCTTTGATAATTTTTAATTACATATGTACATACATTCATTACTATAGTTTTTATTATTATGTTTTTTGGAAGTTTATTTGGCCTTAGATTTCTACAATTTTTGCGCATTTTTGTGTGGATTTATATTCTTTTTTCAACATTTTATTAAAAATTTTTTTATATAATTTCCATACATTCATATTTATACATTAGCGCATTTAGTTAATATTAGTATATTTTAGTGGGATTTTTTAAACTTTGTTATTTTTTTGGATTTGATCAAACATTGTTTCAGTAACTAATGAAGATGTTTTATTAACGATTTTAATTTCTTTTTTACTATTAGCGCTGTTTATCCATACGCACATTTTATCATTATTTAAATTTTTTGTTGTGAATTTTTCGTATTCCGCTATACTTTTAATTTACTACTACATACATATATTACATATGCACTATTTATTTAGAATTATTACTTTAGTTGTGAATTTAAAACTTTTAAAAATTTTTTTTGGATCATCATACTTTTATATTGATACTTGTGTATTATAATCTTATTTATTTTTGCTGATGTTTGATTGTCTTTGGATTCTTATAATTGCGTATTTTGTTGTCAATGCAAGTTCCTGCCAAATGGTTTGTCACCGACTTTTCAGGTTTCTGCTCCGCGGATCCATTTTGTTATTAGCCGTTTACTTTATGGATAATTTCAGGAATCAGGGAGCGATTCCAAAGCCAGGTCTAGGAATTTTAATATAATAGACGAGTTACCCCGTAATTACGCTAGGCAGCTAGAAACAAGGTAGCAGGATCCTTGTTCACCCAAATTGATACCGGCATTGAACATACAATTAATTTCATCCCGATAGACTCTTGAACCAGTGCACGGCTAGGGTTTTCGGCAAAGACAGGAGTTCAGTATTGCGATAGGATCTCGATAGATACTTCCGATACTTCTCTAAATTTCTGCTCGCGTAAATTAGAACGGATTTTAGGATGCCTGAGTCGGAAGAGGGGGCAGTTGGAGGAGCACACCACCACCACCACTACAGCATCATCAGGACTAACTGCGGACGGACTAGGATCAGCTACAGCACCCCTGGCGGATAGGATTGAGGCAGCTGGCCTGATGATGGAGGTGATGATGCAAGAAAATGCAGAGATGACATCGCATATGAATGAGGTGCGTATGATGAGAGATGTATCCAAATTGGAGCAATTCGCGTTGCTGGCTTGGAAAATTCGATGCACAATCAAGCTGCACCACCCCCTCAAGCCGCGACGTCGACACCAGGGTCAGACAGCCCAAAAGTACGACAAGCACCGAATACTCAACCCAACAGTCATTCCCAAAGAGAAGGAGGGTCGTACTACTACGCGCCAAGGCAGAAAGTTGACCTAGACAAATGGCATCTCAAATTTGATGGATCGGCGAAGGGTGTGACGGTGGAGAGCTTTATCTTCCGCTTAGAGCGTATGCGAGTCCAACATCAACTTTCATTCGAACAAATTTTCTCAGATTTTTATTGCCTAGGACAGGCCCAGCTCTTAAGTGGTATTGGCAAATACTGGAGGGACCATGCCGACGACGTGGGTTTTGATGTACTTCGGTTTAAAAAGGGAGATGTTGGCCGCAATTCAAGTCGCAGAATCAGATTACGAGGTAATCCGGGAGATTATGGAAAGGAAGCAGCTGCTCAGTGAATTGAAGTTTCGAGAGTTCTACGCTGACGTCCACGATCTCCGTTTCGCCTCCGTCATAAGATAGCTGAGAAGTAGTTGGTGAAAATAATTAAGGGCAATCTAAACCCTATTTACGCGAACCTTACTTTTGCCTCAAAGACTGACACATTAGCTGATTTGAAGTTAGAATGTAAGAGGGCTGAAAGTTAATGAAAGATAATAGGTCAAGAGCAAGGCCAGTGAGCGAGTAGGGGTCAATGGGGAACCATGGGCAGAGTGCCAGGAGGGAGGTAGTGCTGGAAGCTTCAGCAGGATAAGAACCGACCAGTTGCTCCAGGCACGCGAGACCGCCAAAACACACTGTTCCAACCCTTTCCAATCGTCCTGTGTAGTGTGTTTCGTCTAATGTCCCTAATAAAAGTGTTAACCCCATCCAAAACCAGATGTTTTGTCCTTTCCATTCCACTAATGGTGTGTTTTTCCTGTGGAATGCCGTGGACTTTTACAGCAAGAACCGGCAGAAGCAGCGAACGACACTAGTGTAAAATCGTCCTTCCACTTCATGAAATGTTTCGCGTGTGCGGGGACTCGTCGTTTTGTGTCTTTAAGCCTGAAGGGGGAAACCGGGCGCTGGCAGAGATGACCGCACAATGTCCAGACTCCAAATCTAACCCGGGGGCGTTAGATGGAGATAAGAATTGACAATTTTAAAGAGATATAGAGAGGTGGATTTGAGTGATGCAATTGTAAACAAACGTGAGCCTGTTGGTGAAAGTCTACATGTGCGGAAATGAAATATGATGAGGCACTAGACGAATATTTTGCGAAGGGATTAAGGCTAGGAACAGTAGTGGAAAGAATTTCAAAAAAATAAAGAAAATGCGGGAAAAAACATAAAAGCTTTCACGCATACGACGGAAAATTGTTGCAAACTATTGTGAAGATCAAGGGAGACAACACATTTTTCGCGAAAACGGAGATAGGTGAAAGGAAGTGCTTGCGCTCTAGATTCCGGGGCCGGGCAAGCTGCTTAGGGAAGAATTCCGATAAGATCTTAGCATTTGATTCTGCCGATTCAGGACAAAATGTGAAGACAGCCAACGATGGTGAAACCGCAGTCATAGGGGTTGTCATTCTTCCAGTGTGTGTGGACATGCCACTAAAGAGCTGGAGTTCCTTATAGTGCCTGGGCTACACATGGAGGTCTACCTAGGATCGACTTCTGGCAAGCTTTCAGCTGAACTGTAGTCAAGCAGATGTCCGAGTGTTACGTCTAATGGTTGGTCGTGTCAGAGCTTGCATCAATGCGGTTGCAACATGTGTTAAAATTTGATGAAACAATGGCTTTAGACCGAGTTTAAAGCGCAGTTCCCCTCATTCGCAGTCCTTGGGTTAGGTAAACACGGATGTCGAGCAGAATATCATCGAGGTTACGGATGAAAACCTCCGGTTAAACAGCGGCATGTCCGATTTCTCCGTCTATACAAAAGTTGATCTACGCCGAGTGTGGGCAGGATGTTGGAAATGGGCGTGATCGAAGAAAGCAACAGCTGCTGGATTCCCCCGTCTCACTTTGTAGTTAAAGTGAACGAAGAACGATTGTGTTTGGATTCCAGAAAGTTAAATGAACGAACTATGAAAGATGCCTACCCCCTCCTAACATCGATGCAATACTAGCCGTCTTAAAAATAACAGGTACATATCTGCCATTGATTTGAAGACGCGTTTGTGCAGATACCTTAGAGAGAAAGTCCAGGGAGAAAACTGCTTTCACTGTACCTGGTAGACCTTGTATCATTTCACAGTCATGCCATTCGGGCTGTGCAACGCTGCACAGCGAATGTTCCGACTGATGGATAAGGTGATACCTGCTTCTCCTTTCGAGAGTCTGTGTTCGTTACTTAGATGATTTACTTGTATGTTCCGATGATTTTTCGTCTCACTTGTATTTGTTGTCTGTAGTAGCCAAATGTCTTCGTGATGCAAAATTGACGATAAACGTTGAATAAGAGCAAATTTGTTTTAAGGAAGAGTGCGTTATCTCGGATACGTGGTTGGTGATGGATACATCCGCACGGATGATTAGCAAGGTGGCGGCAATGCGGGGACTTTCCCGAACCACGAACCCCGAAACAGCTCAGAAGGTTCCTAGGGATGACAATGGTATAGACGTTTCATTCAGGAGTATGCCACCATCGCAGCGCCCTCTACACGACCGACTAACGAAAGACAACATAAAGAAATTTACGATGACAGAAAGACGCCAGCAAGGCTATTCGAGGCATTGAAACAAAAAACTGATATCGGCACCAGTACTAGTGCATCCGGAAATTTGACAGACATTTCTACATACAATGTGACGAATCAACGGACGGAGAGTGGGAGTACTTTTCAACTCGACGACGAAGGTAACGAACGACCAATTGCCTATGTTTCGCCAACTTAATTAAAGCTCAGCGGAATTATAGTATACTGAGCTAGAGTGCTACGCGGCTGTAATCAGTATAAAACGGTTCAGGCCCTATGTGGAGGGTCTACCCTTTACGGTAATAACGGATCACGCAAGTCTGAAGTGGCTTATGAACCAGAAGGATCTGGCTGGTCGACTGGCGAGATGGAGCTTGAAGCTGGCAAGGGTATAATTTCACGATCCAACACCGTAAAGGAACCAAAAAACATAGTGCCTGATGCTTTATCAAGGATGAACATGGATGAGATTATAACTAATGACAGAGTGGTAGTAGCATTGACCTTAATCACCTTACTTCGAATCTGACGAATATATCGACTGCGGAAGACAGTGATAGACAACAAAGACCGAATTACCTGAACTTTGTGAATCGGACGGGTACGTGTACAAACGCTCACATTTCAACAAAGGAGACGAGTTGCAAGAAGACCATGCTGGAAACTCTGGTTTTCCGGCTGAGCTGCGGAAGGGTCTAATAAAAGCGTGTCATTCATCACCGTCTGCGGGTCATGGAGGCATTCATAGACCCTATCACGTATACGAGACAATATTATTGGCCAGGTATGGTGGCTGACGTTACTCGCGTATCTTAAACGTTGCGAAATATGTAAAGGCAACAAGACACAAAATGCCTTCAACAAGCCCAAAATGGAAACCAACGTATCACTGAAACGCCCTTTCAACGTTTGTTCGTCGATTTTATGGGTCCTTACCACTCGTGATGTAATGTTTATGTGTTTGTATGTGTCGATCATTTTTCTAAGTTTGTGTTTGCTTAGCCGATGCGAAAAGCCCACGTCAGCAGATGTTGTAAAATATTTAGAAAGAGACGTATTTCACATTTTTGGAGTTCCCGAATATGGCCATTCGGGACAATGGTAAGCAGTTTACGTCGGAAACTGTTCAGCGTCTTTCCTGGAGAAGTATGGCACAACACACGTTCGAACGGCATTCTACACACCACAAGCGAATGCGGCCGAAAGGGTTAATCGCTCGTGTTGCAGATAGTTCGGTCATACATAAAGGAAAACCAAAAGAATTGGGACAGGTATGTGAGCGACGCTGCCTTTGCTCTACGCAGTGTGGCCCATGCTGCGATAACACTTCACCATATGCGGCAGTATTTGGTTTAAAGATGATGCACACGGAGCAGTCATATGAACTGAGCCGGAAAATAAGCGCGCTGAAGGATGCAGATTACGAAGTAGTGCCGAAGGAAGATAAACTGCAGATGCTGAGAAACAGATCATGGTAGAATTAAAGTTGGCACACACGAGAAAAGTCGAAAGGTTTACGATACGCGAGCGAAGATGTGGTTTTCGAAGTGATCAAACTGTTTACCGGCGCAACTTCAAGCAGGAGCTCGAAATTTGATAATTTCAACGCGAAACTGGCACCGAAGCAGGTGAAATGTATTGTATTAAATAGCGGATAGGGAATGCGATGTACGAGCTCGGTGACGTCAGTGGCAAGAAAATAGGGATATACCACGCCAGGACTTATTCGCATCGTAGCTGCATGTTATGTGTAGTCCTTGTCTTAGAGGTTAAGTGTTGTGATTTCGTCTATTGGCGTATATTGGGGACGTGTTGTTTAGACGACCTACGATGTAGTGATGCTATGCTGACCATTTAGTAGACTTGACTATTGGAGTTTTTTTTGTAATTAATTGTTAATTTATTTTTTTTTATAGATTTATTTTTTTTGATATACAAACCTTTTTTTGTATACCCTTATCGACTAAATAACCCTTTTGTAACAAGTTATCTGTGATATAGGTTTAGGAACAATAAAGTGTGTATATTAGCATTGTAGTTATAGAAGATCTGTGATTCTAGCGCGTAGTAAGTGAGAACCTCAGTGATAGATTTTAGCCCATTGACGGTGGTAGTTTAAAATGTGTTAAATGTTAAGTGTGTTGCACATGCAGGAAGAGGATAAATAAAGCCCGGCTTAGGGAGTGGGTCGAGGCCACACGTAGGCCCGCAATATGCAAACCAAACCCAAGGCCCGTTATAGAATTTCTTTACGCACACGCTCCATGATGCAGGCAACATCGGCGGATGCGAGCCTGTAACGACAGCCTTTGCAGTCAAACCTAACGTTTTTTATTTTTTCACACAACCGGGTATATGACAGGTGGTATGCAAGGGCATACAAAAATTGTTCCCCTTACTTTAGTTTTTAGCTTACACACACTTCGCCAAATACGCGCGTGTATTAGTGATTGATTAGTGGGATGCTTATACCTGCATAGTGCACCCGCTATGACGCCGATCACGATTAAGTTTGGCCGTGGCAGGAAGGCTTTGCTGACGGTGACCAGGAAAATGCCGCCAAGGTAAAAGTTACTATAAAAGGGGGTCCGCTTCACAGTTTATGCATTAAAGTCGAAAGTCGCGGTTGTGCTGCTTGCACCAAGTTAAAGTGTTTAAGTGTAAAGGGGCCAAGTTAAAAGTGCGCGTTTCACCGATTTACTCATTGTGTACAACAAAAAGTTTAAAGTTTTATTTTAAAGTGCGGGTTTTCGAAAAGTTTCGCGTCGATAAAAATTCAGTGCATAATCTAAATTCCTGGGAATTCTCCCTAAAGGATTACCGGCCACCCTGCTGGGCGCAACGAGCGCACCGAAGGAAGCGAACTGGTTTTCAGTTGAAATCAGGTGAGTCACTGTGCCTTTTTTTGTAGCAAAGAAGATGTTTAAATAATTTTTTGTAATAAAGTAAACGCATATGACCACGTAGCTAAATAACTTGATGAACACGCCGACGTGATAGTGCACATATTTGTAGAAATTTTTTTTATTAGCTTTCCTTTATATTTGATGAGAACATATTTTTAATATTTCAGATACCCGAGGCAGCCATGGGCCGCGACAAGTACAAAGAATAAACAAAAAATAAAAGCTAACAGCAACTACAATAATTACCACAACGAGTAACAACAAAATTCACGACAACACAGTTTTCACATTATCAAAGGATCCACATAACCTGGCACGAAATCCCACAACAACAACAGCAACTGAACTAAAGGGTTGGAATTGGAGGAGCTGCATTTGTGTTTTTTTGCGTCCACTCAAGGATCAACAACAAAACAAAAAACAAAAAAATAGGTATTCTTCTGGGGCAATAAATACAATAACCAACAAACTAAAACAATATTCGGCGGAACAAGAATACAACGAGTAGTCACCAATACACACGCACATACACCTAAGGTAAAACAAAAACCGAAACTAACACTACACACATTATTCCACGAACACGTACACACACACGCGTACAAGGCAACAATTTTGGCAACACACACAATCTACAGCAACATCGTACACGGCGGTAGGCAACACGGCCACAAGAAACCTCAGTAGTTAAACATCTACCACACAGAATAACTTATCCACGCAACACCACTCACCAGAAGCATCCACCACGAAGAGATCGTTAGCAACATCCACTACGTGAGCGCGACCGGGAGAGTCGCTATCGTCACTTGCTCACGGCTACACATTTCCACCACACTGATATGAACTATTAAGGTACACCTGGGATTCAAGGGGTTGTGTAGCTCAATATATAGCTTCTCCAACCAATTGTCAACCTCACCTTCGAGCGGCGAATCCCGTTTCACTAACAGACGAGGCTCTGGCGACCCCAAGCTCCCCATGGATACTTGGGGTGGGGAGGAGGGATGGCCTGAAGGTTCAATGTGGCCATATAAATCGTTCCCGAGATGTGTCGGGCCAGCACCTTAATGGCGCTGTGTTACCGGAGCGTATCGGATCTGTATCCGACAAAGGACCATCACATCGATAATACTCCCCAAAGCCTTCGGGGATGTAACCTAATCGCTACAACAACAACAACAACATTAAGGTACACCTGGAAAAACACACACATTTTTTTTTAAATTCCTATTGATTTATTTTATGTGAAAATTATGAAAATGAAATGAAATGAAATTTTGCTTGAAATTTACGTAATAAGCGTAGTCGTAAGTTCACCATTTTTTTATATAATTTGCAAATTTATTTGCTTTGAGTTTTTCTTATTTCGTTCCTTTATTTTTTTGTCATTTGCTTATTATTTCATTTGCCATTTCTACTTGCACAAGCATATTCATTTGCGGTCACTCTTGTGCAAAAGCACCTAGTTCACTTAAGAAAAAAAAATTTTTCTTTTGAGCTTTTATTTATTTTTTTGAGATATCTTTCTCATTGGGTAAAAATAATTTTTTTTTCAGATATTATTTGAAGGGAAAAGTAAAATTTGGCGCCTAATTAAGTTGCCACCACTTTTATTAGTTTTTTAAATTAATTTTAATTCAAATTTCCTTTCACTTTGCCACTATTGGTTTTGATCTTTAATTCAACTAAAGGCATTTTATTTAGTTTCATTAAATTATTTACAAAAAAAATAAGGAAAAAAAACTATAAATTTCTTTGTTTAATATTTGTTTTACCTGATTTTTCATATCAGAACTACACATTTTTACTTTCACTTTTATTGTCACGGAAACAATCACATCCGCGCGGCCGATAAAAACATTAAACCAAAAGGTATAGAAGTGTAAAAAACATCAAGAAACTTAAACTTCCTTGATTTTAGTTACTCGGTCATTGCCCTATTAGCGGAATACCCTGTATGTATTATTGTTGTACCTTTTCTTTAATCTCCACTTTCAGCTTCATTACGCCGTCTTTGGTACCAAACTCTGGTGACAAAAGCGAGTGAGCGCACGCTAAGGTTGAAACACAATATAACACATTTTACACATTTATATTTAAATTTGTTAGTCAAGTGTACAAACGTGTGTACATATTTAAGTGAAGTAGATTTTTGTGCATATGCTTGGGTAAAGGAACATTAGGCTAGGTCAGATTTTTGAAACATAAATAAACAAATTTTTTGATTTAAATTCTTAATTTCGTACGCATAATTTTACCTTTTACTTTTAAATATAATAATTTGAATAACTTTTATAGATGTATGTAGGTCGTCGGGTCAATAATTTTTTTGAGATAATTGAACTTAGCATCCTTGCAATAGCCATAATAATTACAGTGTAAATTATGTGAGATTTTAACTAGATATTATTATTTACCATCGTAAGAATTTTGATGAATTGTTTAATAATAAAAGAAATTGTACATTTTTGCGAAAATTCCAGATTTATTAATATTTTATGGGTTGAAGTTTTTTTCTAGGCGAAACATAAATATATGTCAGGGTAAAGTCTTTTCCTTTGTTGGTGTGGGTGTTGCCTTGTGGCAAGATGTAAGGTGAGTTGAGGCGGTCGAGGGAGTGAGGGACATGGACTGATGACTTAGTGACGGACACTTGTCAGGAAAAAAGGGAACTCTACTCGGGAAGCGGAGCCATAATAGAGCTCGAAGCAAGCAAGGTTCCTAATATTTAGGGGAATTCCTTCATCATGTAGGGCAATTAGTCCATCACAACCGGCCGGATATGCACGGTATCGTCGTATATTCGAACGAGAGTTTCAACAGCTTGGATAATAATTAACTGAGTTGCGTTTGGATAACAATGAAATAGTACGTGGTTGTGTGCGAGTAAAAGAGGAAATTGAAAACAAAATTATATATTTGAAATGAATAGACATAACGGCAATGCAGCATGGAATAATATGAAGAATATGTCAGTGGGAACGCCATTCCATGAGCGCACACTCTCCAATCGGGTGTCGCCCAAAAACCTAAGGTCCAAATCTGACAAAATCTCTATGAAGAAGAAAAAGTTTTTATGGGCTGAAGTTTTGTCACAGGATTCTGACCAAATTGCACGCGAACGTGCAGAAAAAGAATTTGACCATGAAGAGGAACTGAGTGAAGTTCAACAACAGTGGTCGTAGATATGAAGGTAATCCAACATACGCTATACTTTAAATACAACAGCGCCTAAAAATGAGCGGGCGACTTGGCGATGATAATAGCACACAACATGAGAATGATGACAAACAATCCGATGAAGATGGGTTGGAAATTAATGAAGATGAAGACGAAAAAGAGGTTAAAATGCGATATTTTTACATATTAATAGTTTGATGTAATTTAGAAAAAACGACCTTTTTACAGGAGGACATGGAAGTTGATGGCACAGATGAAATGCAAGACAATGAAGAAGAATCTGATGAAGACAACGAACATGAGTGGCAACGACGGCGATGATGAAGACGACGCAGAGACCGGACATAAATGGTAGACTTAAAAATTTATTCTAATAATTACTCTAAGCTTTTTATTCTCTTTATTAAAAAAATATTCAACAATGGCGTAAAGTTTGCAACATTTTTAAAGCAATTTAATTGCAACGAATTTGTCACTAATTTTATACCAAAGTTTATAAATTAGATGTATAACAAGAAATATCTTGAATATAAATAATTGCTGATGAATTTAACTTACAGTACCAAGAGCATCAACTAAATCGTCCTTATAAATATTGTAATCACATAATTCAAAACAAAAAATTTCTATGAGTACCTACGTTTATTATTGCAAAATCTCGAAGAAAGAAAATTGCATGAAGTACCCTCAATATAAAATTATTCCACTGAATGTATATATCGCATTTTAAACTAAAAAATGTGAAAACTTAAAAAAATTAAATCGTTATTTAAGTGTAAATCGATCCATGAAAGCATCGTAAAATAACTTATGTTTTTTTGATAGTTAACGTTATCGTTTAGCCTGTTTTGTTAAGAATTTTGTTATTTTTGTATTATAAATCAACATTCAACACAAAGCTTCTCGGATTATGAGTTGCAATACTTTTGGTGTAGGTTGCTATATGTAAAATTACATATTTTTGTACACAGTTCTAAAATGTAAAGGAAAACAATTTATATTTGTCTATTAATTAATTATTAACAAGATATTGTTATATTAATGATATAGAGAAGCGCCAACATGAATGCAAGTGGTTTCAACCTCTGGTAGGCAATTTACCACTTAAACTGTCAGAAAAATGTTAAATTGTTCACTTTATGTAAAAAAAATTTTGAAGTTGCAATTTAAGTTCTGAAAGCTCGGAAATTTCAATTGAAGTTCAAAAAATTACAATTGAAGTTCACAATTTTCAATAGAAGTTCAGCAAATATATTCGAAGGTCAGAATTTCAACTGCAGTTCACAAATTACAACTGAAGTTCAGACAATTACAATTTAAGTTCAATTATAATTTCCTGAACTACAAACAGATATTCTGAACTTCAATTTTAATTTTCTGAATTACAAATAGATATTCTCAGCTTGAATTAAAATTTTCTGAACTTGAATTGAAATTCTTGAACTTCAATTGTAACTTTCGAACCTCAATTGCAGCTTTCTGAACTAAAATAAAAAAAAGTAAGTATTAAAATTGGCGAATTACAAGTGAACTTACTCAAATTGCGAATTGCCTACTCGCGATTTGATGGTTTACTGCAACCAATAGCTCTGTTAGTTCTTCGCTTTTCTTTTCTGTATCATTAATTAATTTATTTAAGTTTCCCTTAACTTTTTATGCATACAATCGCATACAATAAAATGTGAATGTAAGAACAGTACAGCACTATAGTTTGTTTACATTTCGATAACCTAATACCGTATATGTGTGAGCAGTATGGACATTCACATAAATAGGTATGACGGAATGGACTGGTCACAAACTTGACCCTGCCCTGTACAAATGCTACTTAACGATTTACGTGTTCGACCGACACAGATTTTAGTCATTTTACTAACTATTTACGGGTACATTTTTGCTGGAATATTGTTACCAAAAAGAGTATAAATACAATAAGAGCCGTCACTCGTTATTTTTTTGGCATTTACTCGATGTATACTGAGAGGTAGTCGCTACTTTTTTTGGGCGAGATGTTTATAAATGTCTTCTATACATTTTCGTGGGGTATTTGTGTTTATTTTCGACTGTATTTAATTAACTTATTTATTCTCTTTCCAAAATCACAGTTGCACAAGGGCGTGGATAAAAGCGAGACAATTAAAAATGTCCTCTCATAAAACATTCGGCATCAATTTTTTCAATTCCAGCGAGATACTCGAAACAAAATAACGAGTGACGGCTCTTATTGTATATATCCTCTTGTTGTTACCACGCAGAATATGTATCAGGAGCGCAAAATTTCTAGAAAGTGACTGTGAAAAAATTTCAAATGAAATATTCGGTTAATGGTAACCGATTATGTGCCAAAAGTCGACTAGTCGCAGCAAAGCGAGTAGTCGGTTAATCGCTGCTAGACGGTTAACCGAATATCTATATTCGGTTAAAAACCGTGCAAACGGTTACAACCGGTTAGTCGGTTAACCGACTAGGCGAATAAGTCGACTTTTATCAAGAGCCCTATTAGGCACCCTATGCCGTTTCCCTCACTTCTGCTCGCCGACAACAGCGACCCAGCAAAAATGTACCCCTAATTGACTAGTAAAATGCATATAGGTAATACCTCTCTATCGCTACTATTGAACTGTGCAGCCAGTCAAACATTATAGTACAGATATACAACGAGAGAAGAGACAAAATCTCAGGCTGTTGTTTGATTTTTGTAAAAAAGGGCTTAAATATATGTATATTTCAACAAACCGTCTTGCTTCTATCAATACTGTACATTCGGCTTTTTCGTTCTCCAAATGAAAAAGTAAGCTTTCGTTTTCCATTAGTATTATAAAATTTTTATTGCTTTCAGAACTCCGCAGAATAGCGTTACCGATTTGTGCTGAGTGCGCAGATATACGTATGTAAATGAGCCCTTAGCCTCGTTTCTTTTTTGAAAGGAAAAAAGCGCGGACGAAAAGAGTATTGTTTACTTCATCAAAAATTTACTTCGTTAAAAAACTCAAAATAAGTAAATTTTGAAAACGTTTATATTTCGTTTGTTCAAGATAATTCACTTTCAATTTTTTTTAAAAATGTTTAAAGAAATGCTTGTAGGATGTATGTATAAGTATATTTTTATACATGTATATTGAATTTTTTCATTTCAAAATATGAATTCTTCGCCTTGTTTTTTTTTACTATTTATGTAAATATGTACTTTTTATGGCTGCAACCCATGTTTAATATAAATACATCAAGCCATGTATTGTATTTGCTGGCCTTTTCATTGTTAATCGACTAAACTGAGATTTTATAACATAGTATGTAGAAGTTGAGTAAAGGGGATAGTGACCCGTTGAACCCTTTTAATACTTTTTTATACACGCTACTACAATTCACTAACACTACCAAGCCCGCGCATGCGCAGAACATACATTTGCACAGTTTTCAGCAAATAATGATTGACAGAAAATTTGCACATTAGGAAGATAGGAACCCCAGCAAAAATGTGCCCGTAAATTGATTAGGAAAATGACTATAAGCTGTGTCGATGGAACACGTAAATCGTTAAGTAGCATTTGTACAGAGCAGGGGCACTTTTTGTGACCAGTCCATTCCGTCGTACCTATTTATGTGATTGCCCATGCTGCTCACACATATACGATATTAGGTTATCGAAATGTAAACAAACTATAGTGCTATACTGTTCTTACATTCACGTTATGGCAGTAATTTTTTAAGTTATATACCTGTAACTTTACGAGTATTTTTACAGTATTTTTACCTTAATATGACCACCTTTTCACTAGTATTTTGACCCTTTTTTTATACTGCTATATAAATAAAATATTTCTTTAATTCAAATCTATTAACATTCTTTATTAAACATTTTTATAATATATTACATTATTTATAATAGTTGTAAATTATTAACTATAAGTCTTAAGGAAGGAATAGTTTTTCAGTTGGTGACCCATAAATACAAATTTCATTGTATGCGATTGTATGCATACAAAGTTAAGGGAAACTTAAATAAATTAATTAATGATATAGAAAACAAGAGAGAAGAACTAACAGAACTATTGGTTGCAGTAAACCATCAGATCGTGAGTAGGCAATTCCAATTTGGGTAAGTTGATTTGTAATTCGCCAATTTTAATGCTATACCTTTTTTATTTTAGTTCAGAAAGCTGCAATTGAGGTTCGAAAGTTACAATTGAAGTTCAAAAATTTCAATTCAAGTTCAGAAAATTTAAATTCAAGCTCAGAATTTCTATTTGTAGTTCAGAAAAATTAAAATTGAAGTTCAGAATTTCTGTTTGTAGTTCAGAAATTATAATTGAACTTAGATTGTAATTTTCTGAACTTCAGTTGTAATTTGCTGAACTGCAGTTGAAATTCCTGACCTTCAATTATAATTTACTGAACTTCTATTGAAAATTGTGAATTTCAATTGTAATTTTTTGAACTTCAATTGAAATTCCCGAGCTTTCAGAATTTCAATTGCAACTTTCAAATTTTTTTTTATATAAAAATGAACAATTTAAAATTTTTCTGACAGTTAAAGTGGTGAATTGCCTACCAGAGGTTTGAAACCACTTGCATTCGTGTGGTGCTTCTCTATATCATTAATATAACAATATCTTTTTAATAATTTCATTAATAGACAAATATAATATGGTTTCCTTTACATTTTAGAACTGTGTACAAAAATATGTAATTTACATATCGCAACCTAAACTAAAAAGTATTTCAACTCATAATCAGAGTAACTTTGTGTTGATTGTTGATTTTATACCACGAAAATAACAAAATTGGGAACAAACCAGGCTAAACGATAACGTTAACTACCACAAAAAAAGTTATTTCACGATGCTTTCATGGATCGATTTACACTTAAATACCGATTTAAAATTTTTTAAGTTTTCACATTTTTTAGTTTAAAATTCGATATATACATTCAGTGGAATAATTTTAGATTGAGGGCACTTCATGCAATTTTCTTTCTTCGTGATTTTGCAATAATAAACGTAGGTACTCATAGTAATTTTTTGTTTTAAATTATGTGATTACAATATTTATAAGGACCATTTAGTTGATGGTATTGGTACTATCAGTTAAATTCATCGGCAATTACTCATATTCTAAATATTTTTTTTGTTATACATCTCTTCAAGGTATGTTTGAGCTCTAGGCCAATATATACATATGTTTATTAAAATACAGCAAATGTGTTTAAACAATGTATATATATTTGTCAAATGGTTTGTCTTGCCAATATTTCGACTTCAATCTTAAGATATCTTCAGGAACTTACGACCAGTGCAGTCATAAGTTCCTGAAGATGACTTCAGATTGAAGTCGAAATATTGGCAAGACAAACCATTCGACAAATATATATACATTGTTTAAACACATTTGCTGTATTTTAATAAACATATGTATATTTTGGACTAGAGCTCAAACATACCTTGAATATACATATTAATTAAAAAGGCCGGAATACAAGAAATTAGTTATACATCTCTTTTATAATTTTGGTTAAAAATTATTGACAATTCATTGCAATTAAATTGCTTTAAAAGTTTTTGCAAACTTTGTGCTATTGTTGAAAATTTTTTTTCCAATTAGAGCATGAAAAGCTTAGAATACGAACGTAGGAAAAAAGCTAAGAATTATTAGATTCCTAGATACTTTTTAACAAAGATTATTTCAGTGTGTGTTGTTCGTTTGTTGTACAAATTCGTTGCATATTAATTTTCAGATCAAGAATACTCAAAGGTGTCGTGGCATCGTCTTGTTGTCAATCGCGCGCCGCAATATCCATTGATGGGAATTGACATTCGTTATAAAGGCACGGTCCTGCGCAAACACATCGCCACCTGTGTTGGCAAAAGATATGCTAAACTGTAGAGGAAGAAACATTTTTAAAATTTAATGAAATCAAAATTATAGTTCTGCTAAAAAGGGGTAAAGTATTGTATTTTAAAGTATAACAAAGTCTCAGCGGCCTTGTCCTGGTGAAAACTGAGTTTGAATAGGTCTCATTCTTCATTCTCGAAACATTTACAAAGGTACCTCGTAAGATATTAAAAATCCTCAACGCTTTTTGCAATAACTTCAAAAAAACTCACATTCAAACCGGTGTCCTATCCCTACTTCTGTTTAACTTCTACATATCAATAGCTTTCTTCACCACCAGAAGGAGTCACTATTGTTTCCTACACCATATGCTCGCCAAGCCTAAAGATTAGCCACTGGAAGAAGCTACAGGCCTGTCAAAATACTGCCCTCAGAACCGCCACGGGTTGTCTTCTTATGTCCCCAAAACACCATCTACATAATGAGGCGAGAGTACTCCAATAAGTGAAAGAAATGAAATGCTACCGAACAGTTTCTGTTGAATACCCAGGAACCTGGGCATCCCAACAGACATCTGATTGATGAGCCAACACCGCCCAGGGTCTAAGGAGTCACCTCCGTAAGCACTATGAGGAAATACGGCACCTGAGAACTCAGCCGTATGAAGCAAGAAAATACCCCAGCGGGTTAGGGGGTCAGATATTCCCGCGGTAGGTGTGCCCGCGTAAGAGGCGACTAAAATACCAGATTCAAGGGGCTGTGTAGCGCAACCCTTCAGGTTGCCAGCGCAATATATAGCGTCTCCAAACCCAATTGTCAACCTCACCTATCCGTGGCAAATCCTGTTCCACTAACAGACGAGGCTCTGGCGACCCCAAGCTCCTCATGGAACTTGGGGTGGGGAGGGAGGATTGGCCATATAAATCGTTCCCGAGATGGTCGGCAGCACCTTAGCGGTGCTGTGGTACCAGGATCTGTATCCGGCAAAGGACCATTACATCGATAACACTCCCCAAAGCCTTCGGGGAGCAACCTTATCGCTACAACAACAACAACAACAAGCAAGAAAATACAAGCAGGTCCTTGGTGAACTCCATAAACAGGCGTCGGGGCTCTATGTCAGGAATTGCCCGGTGAATCCAGTACTCAAAGAACAATACCTTAAACTTGCAGAACAGAAACGCACGCTCCCTAGGGAAACGCGAGTCACTCTAGCCCAACTTCGATTTGGATACTGTAACAGGTTAAACACTTACCTATCCAGAATCAACCCCTACATACAAAATGTCCCTGCTTGCAATGTGTCCCCACATGACACAACCATCTCTCCAATTGTAATGTGGAACCAACTCCTCTAACACCCCTCTCTTTATGGTCCACCCCTGTTGAAACAGCAAGTTTCCTCGGACTACCGTTGGAGGACATTGATGACAATTTGTGATTGGTGAGACCTATTGGATGGGGCGAAGCACTGCTACAACAACATCAGAAGACACTCGAAGACGATGCCTCAAAACTAACAACCAAAGCATTAATTATCATTTCACTGACACAAATTTTATCGTTTTTCTTCCGTAGTTGGACACAATCTTTTCATAATATTACTTAACAATTTAAGATTAGAAATTTTTTTCAAGTTGTATTTGGACTTACCAGCAACAATAGAATCATGTTTAATTGTACGCTGCACAGTCATTGTACCATCATGTAACGAAGCTCAGTTTCTTCCAAAAATTGTTCGGCATTGCCACGTAAAATCAATGTACATGTTCTAGCATTAAAGCAACCTTTAAATAATTATAAACTATAAAAATAAAATTAATGTCAAACCCACTATCAAACCTTGGAAAATGTTGAAATGTCCCACTACTTGCCGTTCTTCAAAGTAATCACATTGACCCAAAACACCTGAATTAATATCATTAGCTGTAGTCATAAAAGCACCACCACAAGCTTTCATTGTACGTTTCAAATCTTCTTCTGGTACACTAACAAACATTTCACGATCTGCAAAATACTCTGTACCAACATCACCAATTGGTAGTTTAGATAACACAACATTGGCGTCGTACTTGGCTAGTTTATTGTACAGAATACGCCATTCAGCATCAACAATTTTCTGATACTCTTGAACATTATCACTACCTACTTCAGCATTGTCACGCTCAGCCTTGAATTCCAATTCTATATTTAAAATTGCGATTTTATCTTTTTTGTATGACGTTGGATCCACCAAAGAAAAGTACAGCGTCCACAACCATTTTAGAAAAGAAATCTTTTTGTTGATGAATAAGTTTGGAGGACATTGGTGTGGCAGCGCACTTTTCCAATAAGGCACGTTGATTGGCGCTTCGACATGTTCAGCCATGTCATATTTTGGTCATGCATAATTGTAATGCTTTGCGTATAGCTTTAATGATGGTACGTGCATGCAACCTTCCTCCAAATATGGCTTAACTTGTTTTAAGATTTCCATTGCTAACGTACTACTGAAGTGGTGCCATCGCCGACCTGATAAGAGAAACACTTTATTCTACACATTCTAATATAACAAAAAACTTGCCTCAGCATTTGAGATTTGGCGATGTCGACTAGAGTTTTACGGCTGGATGCACAATATCCAATAATTTCATAATGGTTGCCCCATCATTTTAAATTGTCGCCCTACCACTGGAATCAAAATATCCTTGTCCATACTGCGTGAACCCAGTGTAGTGCATTGATGTTGATATGAGTTGAGGGTAATAGTCTAGGTGATGCACAATTTTTTGGGGCTACTAACACAACAAACAACCACATGAAAATCGCCAACTTCAACTGCAAATATCTCCGGACATAGACAAGATTTTTCTTTTCCGCCTTCGGATTATTGTTCTCGAGATTAATACGCGTCTTTTGACATTTCTCTCGATATTTTTTGACGCGTATTAGCAGTCGACCCCTCAACTGGACTATTACCGAATTGCGGTTCTACTTTGAGAGCTATCGGTATCCAAATAGTTTTTACACAAAAACTCATGTACCCAATACAAGTTCAGGACGTTCATATTATCGACACGCTGTCCGGTGTGGCCCAAATGTTGGAAATATTCAGTTGGCACTGTTGAGAAAAAATATGTATCAATGAACACAAGTAAAAGTGAAATATTTTTTTACCATCTGTTGTTACTTTACACATTAGACATTGGAAACGACGACCAGTATCTACAAATTACATTTTAGCCTTGCAAACGATTACATCTAATTGGGACCAATTTCACCAAAATTTACAATGGGTGGCTCATATTCACCCTCAACCGTGCGTGCCATTGGTGAGATGGTAAGTGTAAGGACAAAGCTGTTGTTTTTAATAAATCAGCTGTTGCAGTTATGCAGTACAAAAAGGCCTACAAACGAGAAAAATCAATGTAATTGGCAAAGAAAGAATTAATTTCGATATCAATACCTAACGCAACGTGGCGAGGAGTACTCTGATCTTTTACCACATATTTTGTGGTCACTAATGGTGGTAATAAACCCTGTTCATTAGTAATAAAAGCACCACCAGCGCTATTTTGATTTTCAACGATAACGCTTATCGAATTAGGCATCTGATCGGGATCTAAACAGCGTTGGGCTACTGTTGCGGCTGTTGATAAATACCAGTACCAGGTGCAGGTGGTTGCTAAAGAAAATAATACAAAAATAATCATCAGTAATATTTGAAATATATTAGTGTATTAGCATACATTATAACCATGACGTCCGGGTATTGGGGTTTGACCCGGCATGGGTGGCTGACCGGGCATTGGCGCCTGTCCAGGTTGTGTTTCTGGCATCATTTGACCCATGTAACCACCTGGTGCACTTGGTTGTTGTAGAGATAGCCTGGATGTTGAGGTTGTGGAGGACAACCAGGTGGACCAGGTTGTAGTGGATAGCCCGACTGTTGTGGCATTGGCAGATAGGGTTATTGCCGCTGCTGTCGTGGCATTGCATTAAAAATGGCTTTTCGTTTGAACTCCGGAAATAGTTTTCACAACAGTGGACTTACCTTGTCCAATCCTGCCAATATGATTGTTGCCGGACGCGAAATTACCTCTGGCGATAATGGGGGCAAATTTTCGATATCCTGTAAATAATAGTTTTTATTATTCAATTATATTAAAGCAAATCCTACAATATAACAGATTGAACGATGCAAATTTTGAAGCACCAGTAATGAAAATGAATGAATGGATGTGTAGCGATATGGGAAAATGATGTTAGATTCCCAGAAAAATATCTTTTCACATATCGCATTAAACCTTACTTGATTTGGTTCCTTTGTGGAAAATATAAATGTATTATTAACATAAAATGCAAATACCGTAGCGCACACAACACTAATTTAAATTTAGTTTTTTTATTATATCCGAAATTATTTGTAAATATATTTTTATTACCCTGCTGTTGCTGCGCTTGTGGTTTCAAGCTGAAAACACAAATGGCGGATTCGCAGAAAATTTTTTTGACGTATTTGAGGGTACATAGCATGTAAGAAAAGGCAAGCATATATGGATCGGACATTTCAAATAGGCCATCTCATTCTTCATACTAACAATTGTGGAACAATGTGGGATATTTGTTGTTGGTCACCATTTCAGTCACTAGATTTTTGCTCGGAAGGTATTGATATAGAAGTATTATATATATGGTAAAATGACTAAAATCTGTGTCGATGGAACACGTAAGTCGTTTAAGTAGCATTTGTACAGGGCGTCGGGCACTTTTGTGACCAGTCTATTCCCTCGTACCTATTTATGTGATTGTCCATACTGCTCACATATATACGGTATTAGGTTATCGAAATGAAATAAAACTATAGTGCTCTACTGTTCTAACATTCACGTTAACTGTCAAATGGCGTCATTTTTTAAGTTATATACTTTTAACTTTACGAGTATTTTTACAGTATTTTTTACGTTAATATGACCGCCCTTTGACTAGTATTACGACCGTTTTTTTACTTGGATTATATCTGAAATTGCTATATAAATAAAATGCTTCTTTAATTCAAATCCATTTACATTTCTTTTATTCAACATTTTTATAATATATTAGATTATTTATAATAGTTGTAAATTATTAACTATAAGTCATAAGCAAGGAATAGTTTTTCAGTCTTGTTGGTGAGCCATAAATACAAATTTTATTGTATGCGATTGTATGCTTACAAAGTTAAGGGAAACTCAAATAAATTAATTAATGATATAGAAAACAAAAGAGAAGAACTAACAGAACTATTGGTTGCAGTAAACCATCAAATCGCGAGTAGGCAATTCACAATTTGAGTAAGTTGACTTGTAATTCGCCCATTTTAATACTATACCTTTTTTATTTTAGTTCAGAAATCTGCAATTGAGGTTCGAAAGTTACAATTGAAGTTCAAAAATTTTAATTCAAGTTCAGAAAATTTAAATTCAAACACAAAATATCTATTTGTAGTTCAGAAATTTAAAATTGTAGTTCAGAATTTCTGTTTGTAGTTCAGAAAATTATAATTGAACTTAAATTGTAATTTTATGAACTCCAGTTGTAATTTGCTGAACTGCAGTTGAAATTCCTGACCTTCAATTATAATTTACTGAACTTCTATTGAAAATTGTGAACTTCAGTTGTAATTTTTTGAACTTCAATTGAAATTCCCGAGCTTTCAGAACTTCAATTGCAACTTTCAAATTGTTTTTGCATAAAATGAACAATTTAACCTTTTTTCTGACAGTTAAAGTGGTGAAGAAGCTTTGTGTTGAATGTTGATTTATACTACAAAAATAACAAAATTCTTAACAAAACCAGGCTAAACGATAACATTAACTACCAAAAAAACATAAGTTATTTTACGATGCTTTCACGGATCGATTTACACTTAAATACCGATTTAATTTTCTTTAAGTTTTCACATTTTTTAGTTTACAATAATTTTACATTGAGGGTAATTTATGCTATTTTCTTTTTTTCGTAATTTTGCAATAATAAACGTAGGTACTCATAGTAATATTTTGTTTTAAATTATGTGATTACAATATTTATAAGGACCATTTAGTTGATGGTATTGGTACTGTCAGTTAAACTCATCAGCAAATATTTATATTCAAAATATTTTTTTGTTATACATCTAGTTTATAAAGTTTGGTTAAAAATTATTGACAAATTCGTTGCGATTGAATTGCTTTAAAAATCTTTGCAAACTTTATGCGATTGTTGAATATTTTTTTTTAATTAGAGATGAAAAGCTTAGAATAGGAACGTAGGAAAAAGCATAGAATTATAAGATTCTTAGACAATTTTTAACCAAGATTATTTCAGTGTTGTTGTTCGTTTGTTGTACAGATTCGTTGCATATTAATTTTAAGATCAAGAATACTCAAAGGTCTCGTGGCAGCGTCTTGTTGGTCAATTGCGCACCGCAATATCCATTGATGGGAATTGACATTCATTATAAAGTAGCGAAGGCACGGTCCTGCGCAAACACATCGCCAACCTGTGTTGGCAAAAGATATGCTGAACTGTGTAGGAAGAAACATTTTTAAAATTTAATAAAATCAAAACTATAGTTCTGCTAAAAAGGGGTAAAGTATTGTATGTTAAAGTATAGCAAAGTTTCAGCGGCCTTGTCCTGGTGAAAATTGAGTTTGAATAGGTCTCATTCTTCATTCTCATACCTCGTAAGATATTAAAAATCCCCAACGCTATTTTTGCAATAACTTCAAAGAAACTCACATTCAAACCGGTGTCCTATCCCTACTTCTGTTTAACTTATATATATCAAAGACATCTCCACCACCAGAAGGAATCACTATTGTTTCCTACACCATATGGTCGCCAAGCCTAAAGATTACCCACTGGAAGAAGCTACAGGCCTACCAAAATACTGCCCTCAGAACCGCCACGGGTTGTCTCCTTATGTCCCAAGAACACCATCTACATATTGAGGCGAGAATACTCCCAATAAGCGAAAGAAATGAAATGCTAACGGAACAGTTTCTGTTGAATACCCAGGAACCTGGGCATCCCAACAGACATCTGATTGATGAGTTAACACCGCCCAGGGTCTTAAGGAGTCACCTCCGTAAGCACTATGAGGAAAAACCTGAGAACTCAGCCGTATGAAGCAAGAAAACACAAGAAGGTCCTTGGTGAACTCCATAAACAGGCGTCGGACCTCTATGTCAGGAATTGCCCAGTGAATTCAGTACTCAAAGAACAATACCCTAAACTTGCAGAACAGGAACACACGCTCCCTAGGGAAACGCGAGTCACTCTAGCCCAACTTCGATCTGGATACTGTAACAGGTTAAACTCTTACCTATCCAGAATCAACCCCAACATACAAAATGTCCCTGCTTGCAATGTGTCCCCACATGACACCAACCATCTCTTCAATTGTAATTTGGAACCAACTCCTCTAACACCACTCCCTTTATGGTCCACCCCTGTTGAAACAGCAAGTTTCCTCGGACTCCCGTTAGAGGACATTGATGACAATTTGTGATTGGTCAGACCTATTAGATGGGGCCAAGCACTGCTACAACAACAACATCAGAAGGCACTCGAAGACGATGCCTCAAAACTAACAACCAAAAGCAATAATTATCATTTCACTGACACAAATTTTATAGTTTTTTCTTCCGTAGTTGGGCACAATCTTTTCATAATAGTACTTAACACTTTAAGATTAGACATTTTTTCAAGTTGTATTTTGACTTACCAGCAACAACCGAATCATCTTTAGTTGTACGCCGCACAATCGTTATAGCATCATGTAACGAAGCTCAATTTCTTCCAAAAATTGTTCGGCACTGCCACGTAAAATCAATGTACATGTTCTAGCATTAACACAACCTTTAAATAAATATAAACTATAAAAATAAAATTAATGTCAAACCCACTATCAAACCTTGGAAAATTTTGAAACGTTCACCACCAACTTGACATTCTTCAAAGTAGTGACAATGAGCTGTAGTCATAACAGCACCACCACAAGCTTTCATTGTACGTTTCCAATCTTCTTCTGGTACACGAACAGCACAGAACATATCATGATCTGCAAAATACTGTGTAGCACCAATTGGTAGTTTAGATAACACAACATTGGCGCCTTACTTAGCTAGTTTATTCTACAGAATACGCCATTCAGCATCACTAATTTTCTGATACTCTTGGACATTATCAACACGTACTTCAGCAATATCACGCTCAGCCTTCAATTCCAATTCTATATTTAATAATGCGATTTTATATTTTTTGTATGACTTTGGGTCCATCAAAGGAAGTACAGTGTC
>JARSSU010035684.1:0-32510 GCA_029619165.1 Eurosta solidaginis
TTTAACAAAGAAAAAAAAAGTAGTGACGGGCGATAATTCATACCAAGACGGATATATAAAGCGATAATGCTTGGTAGTGGTTTGACCTTATAACGCAGAAAAGAAAACTTTTAAATTTTGGACAATGGGCGTGGCACCTCCCACTTTTAAAAGAAGGTATATAAAAGTTTTGCAAGCTGTAATTGGCAGTCGTTGAAGATATCGTGATGAAATTTGGCGGAGCGTTACTCCTATCACTGTATGTGTGCCAAATAAAACTTAGCAAACTGGGATCACGAACACGCCCACTTATTTTTAAGTCAAATTTTAACATAAAATTTAATATCTTTACAGTATATAAGTAATTTATGTCACAATTCAACTCCAGTAATGATATGGTACAACAAAATACAAAAATAAAAATAAAATTTCAAAATGGGCGTGGCTCCGCACTTTTTCATGTAATTTGTCTAGAATACTTTTAATGCCATAAGTCGAACAAAAATTTACCAATCCATGTGAAATTTGGTAAGAGAATTGCCTCTATGATGACAACAGTTCTCTGTGAAAATGGGCGAAATCGGTGGAAGCCACGCCCAGTTTTTATTCACAGTCGACCATCGGTCCTTCCGCTCGGCCGTTCACACGATAACTTGAACAAAAATTGATATTTCCTTTACTAAACCTTGTTCACGTACTAATCTGATTATTCGTATTAAAAAATGGGCGAAATCCGATTATGACCACGCCCACTTTTTCGGTATCGAAAATTTCGAAAAATGAAACAAAAGCCATAATTCTATACCAAAGGGATGAACCATGGTGATTGGATTGGTTATTTGACGCAAAGTAGACATAACTTTAGAAAAAAACTTTGTAAAATGGGTGTGACACCTACCATATTAAGTAGAAGAAAATGAAAAAGTTCTGTAGGGGCGAAATCAAAGGCCCTTGGAATCATGGCAGGAATACTGTTATATATATATAAATAAATTAGCGATACCCGACGGATGATGATCTGGCTCACCCTGGTCCACATATTGCTCGCTATCTCGAAAACGCCTCCACATATACGACTGGGGCCACTCAGTTTTAAACCCTCATTAATACCATGAATTCAATACCCATATCGTACAAACACATTCTAGAGTCACCCTGGTCCACCTTTATGACGATATCTCGAAAAGGAGCCCACCTATAGAACTAAAGCCCACTCACTTTTAAAATACTCATTTGCACTTTTCATTTGATACCCATATCGTACAAACACATTCTAGAATCACCCTGGTCCACCTTTATGGCAATATCTCGAAAAGGCGTACACCTATAGATCTATGGCCCACTTCCTCTTCAAATACTCCGTAATACCTTCCATTTGATACATGTGTCATACAAACACATTCCAGGTTTACCCTAGGTTCATTTTCTTACATGGCGATTTTACCTTATTTTGTCTACAAAGCTCTCAACTGAGTATGTAATTTTCGGTTACACCCGAACTTAGCCTTCCTTACTTGTTTTTTTTTAAAGTGGGCGTGTGCGTTTCCGATTTTGCTAATTTTTATTTAGAACACACACAGTAATAGGAGTAAGTTTCTGCCAAAATTCATCATGATATCTTCAACAACTGCTTGCAAAACTTTTACATACCTTCTTTTAAAAGTATGCGGTGCCACGCCCATTGTTCAAAATATTACGAATTTTCTATCTGCGTCGTAAGGGGACCCCACCTACCAAGTTTCATCGCTATATTCGTCTTTGGTAATGAATTGTCGCACTATTTCGGTTTTTCGAAATTTTCGATATCAAAAAAGTGGGCGTGGTTATAGTCCGATTTCATTCGTTTTAAACAGCGGTCTTAGATGAGTGCGCTTCCCAAGGGAGTCGGTTCTATGTACCGGAGCGACTCGGGATTTTTCCCGAACAAGGACTGTCATTTCAGTGTGACCCCATTTAATTTGTTTCGTCCCTCCCACAAATTGTCATCCTCCCAGCAGCTCCTTGCAGCAGGACTGCTACATATTCTCTTACTCCGGGAAGGTATCGAACCCAATCCGGGTCCGTCTCCTGACCCCGGTCCTGAGAAATGGTTTTGCTGCATTTGCCAGAAAAGAATCTTTTTAGGACGGTCATACTCTGTTCAGTGTGTCTCGTGCAAGGGATGGTTGCATCGGACAGGTTGTTCTGGGCTTGATCCCAAAACCCGACGTCCACGTAACTTTTATAAATCTTTTGTGGCTCCTTGCTGCTCACGCCCAAGGGCGTCCCGTAGTCTACGCCTAAGCGCCCCTCCACTACCTTCCAGCAGCCTCGCTGCTCAGCAAGCCACAACAAGTACCCGCTGCTGCTCGCGCCCCACGGCGCCAACAACTCAAACAGCTGATACCACTCATAACTACTACCTTCGTAGTAGAGCTGGTAGCAATGCTGAGCATCAGCCCCTGCCCCCGTCTTCTTCTCCCCCCCTCTTTTCTGGCAGCAATCGTGCAGGTCAGGGAAACAGACTCTTAGTCCCTACCTCCGTTTGCACCGTCTGCCAGCACAGAATATATAGGTTTGCGACATCCGCTCAATGCAGCTCCTGCCTTGGGTGGTGCCACTTTCCTAGATGTTCTGGTCTCCGCGACGGCAACCCCTCGACGGGTTTCATCGCGCCATGTTGCCAGGTCGCAAACCCAAATCATCCGGGTACCCCAATGCTTGCCCAAGGGCGCCCAGTCCCAAGGCCACAACAGCAATTGCGTCCTGGCCTTCCACAACCTAGGCGTAGTCACCCGTCACTTACCCCTAGAGTGGCGGCGTCACCCCTCATGCACTTCAGAATTCTGCAGTTAAACTGTAATGGACTAACTGGGAAGATTACGGAGATAGTCGATTTCATGAAGCGGCACAACATCCGCATTGCTGCGATTCAAGAGACTAAACTCACAGCAAGATCTGCATTGCAGACCTGCTCTGGGTATAATGTCCACAGGAAGGACCGCGAGAGCGGAAATGGAGGCGGCCTCGCGTTTACTATACACCACTCTGTGCAATATCATATATTTGATCCTGGCATCGACCGCAGGGACAATGTCTTAGAACGTCAAGGCCTATCTGTCCGGTCAGGCGATGCAAATCTAGAAATCATCAACATCTACATCCCTCCTGTCACCTGTTGCCCCAGTGGATACCGCCCTAAAATCGAGGCCTTACTCACTGGCAACAATCGCATTATCTTTAGGCGATTTCAATGCCCATCACGACCTATGGCATTCAAACTTGCGGGCGGACAGTAGGGGTGAGATGTTGGCGGATCAAATAGAAGAAACGACGTTCTGCACAATAAACGGAGACGCCCCCACACGTATGGTAGGAAGCTGTCATAGCTCGCCAGATATCTCAATCGTGAGCGCAGAACTCGTAAACTGCGTCAACTGGCAGCCGATGGTAACATTGGCATCCGACCACCTGCCCATACTTATTTCGTTCGAGCGTACCGCCGACTTCATCGTCACCGAAAAACGCACTTTCATAAACTTCAAAAAAGGAAAGTGGGAAGAATATAAATCTGCAACAGACAGCAGCTTTGCTGCCCTCCCTATCCCGACTGATGCCCGCCAAGGGGAGCGTGCCTTCCGTAAGGTCATTGAATCCGCCTCGGCACATTTCATTCCCGCCGGGAGAATTCCCGAAATCCGGCCCCACTTCCCGGCGGAGGCCGCGAGCTTAGCGAGGGAACGCGACCTTATAAGACAGCTTGATCCAGGCGACCCCCAAATAAGGGATATAAACCAACGCATCAGATTGCTTGTGGACGAACACAAGCGGGCGAAATGGGAAGAGCACCTAAGAGGTTGTAACCTCTCTACCGGTGTAGGTAAACTTTGGTCCACCGTAAAGTCCCTATCGAATCCGACTAAGCACAAAGACAAAGTTTCCATCGCCTTTGGCGATAAGGTGCTGTCGGATGCGAAAAATGCGCGAGCGCTTTCTGCCGACAATATATAATGCATCCTACGGTCGACAAAGATAGACGGAGAGCCAATAGACACGCACATAAACACAAATTCAGCGCGTCACCAATCACCATCACCGCTAGAGAGGTTGAGGACGCCATTGGTCGCGCTAAACCATCCAAAGCAGTGGGCCCAGACGGCATAGCCATGCCGATGCTTAAAAACCTAGGGAAAGAGGGTTTCAAATATTTAGCGCATGTCTTCAACCTGTCTCTCTCCACCTTTGCCATACCCGAGAAATGGAAAATGGCCAAGGTGGTCCCGCTACTAAAGCCTGGGAAACCAGCTAACGTAGGTGAGTCATATCGTCCGATATCTCTCCTATCGCCAGTGGCAAAGACGCTTGAAGCCATTTTGCTCCCTTATTTCCAAGCACATTTGCAGCTAGCCCCTCATCAGCATGGCTTCAGAAAACTCTATAGCACTACCTCCGCGCTAAATGTCATTAGCACCCAGATAAATTGCGGTTTGAATCAATACCCCCACCATAGAACAGTACTCGTAGCGCTAGACCTATCAAAAGCCTTTGATACGGTCAACCATGGCTCATTACTGCAAGACCTGGAAGGGTCTACCCTTCCCCCATGTCTTAAAAGGTGGACCGCAAATTATCTGGGTGGTCGGCAGGCATCGGTGCAATTCAGAAACGAAACATCAAAACCAAGGAGAATTAAACAAGGGGTGCCACAGGGTGGTGTCCTATCCCCACTTTTGTTTAATTTCTACATATCTAAGCTACCTTCACCACCGGAAGGAGTCACAATCGTTTCCTACGCCGATGACTGCACAATAATGGCCACAGGCCCAGGCCCAGAGATCGATGAGCTATGCAATAAAATAAACGGCTATCTCCCTGATCTCTCCAGTTTTTTCGCCTCGCGAAACCTGGCATTGTCACCGACTAAATCTTCCGCGACCTTATTTACAACATGGACGCCCCAAATGTCGACCATATTGAACATCCACGTCGATGGCACTACGCTACCGACTGTCCTACACCCCAAAATCTTGGGTGTGACGTTTGATCAGGATCTACATTTTGGTGCGCACGCAACCGCAATTGTTCCGAGAATTCAGAGCCGTAATAAAATCCTCAAATCCCTTGCTGCAGTACCTGGGGAAAAGATAAAGAAACGCTCATGACCACATACAAAGCAATTAGCCAGCCGATTACGTGCTACGCGTCACCCATATGGTCGCCAAGCCTAAAAACTACCCACTGGAAAAAACTACAGGCCTGCCAAAATACTGCTCTCAGAATCGCCACGGGCTGTCTTCTTATGTCCCCAGAACACCATCTGCATAATGAGGCGAGAATACTCCCCATCAGGGAGAGAAATGAGATGCTGACCAAACAGTTTCTGTTGAATACCCAGAAACCTGGGCATCCCAACAGACATCTGATTGACGAACCAGCACCGCCTAGGGGCCTAAGGAGTCATCTCCGTAAGCATTTTGAGGAAATACGGCACCTGAGAACCCAGCCGTATGAAGCGAAAAACACAGCAGGTCCTTGGTGAACTCCTAGACAGGCGTCGGACCTTTATGTCGGGAATTGCCCGGTGAATCCAGTACTTGAAGAAAAATATCCAGAACTCGCGGAAGAGGAACGCATACTCCCCAGGGAAACGCGTGTCACTCTTGCTCAACTTCGTTCTGGATACTGTAACAGGTTAAACTCTTACCTATCCAGAATCAACCCCGACATACAAAATGTATGCCCCGCTTGCAATGTGTCCCCACATGACACCAACCATCTCTTTAATTGTAATGTGGAACCAACGCCTCTAACACCCCTTTCCTTATGGTCCACCCCTGTTGAAACGGCAAGTTTCCTTGGACTCCCGTTAGAGGATATTGATGACAATTTGTGATCGGTCGCGGCTATTAGGTGGGGCGAGCATTGCTACAACAACAACAACAACATGAGTGCCCAGAAACTTGCATACCGAATTTCATTAAGATACCTCAAAATATTCAATATTTGTTTCCAACGTAATTACGAATCTTGAAAAAAAATCATTGGAGGTGGAGCACTTCGCGGATATTGTTATATGGGACGGGGAACCCTGATATAAATGTTTTATAAGAAATTTGACAAAATATGAGGAATGCCCGTCTTTATTAAAAAATTTTGCTTGGCGCCATAAATGCCTGCGAGAAAGGGAAAGAAGTATTGGTTCTATCGTTGGAAAACGCATTCTCCGGTGTGAAACATATCCCAAAGAAAACAATGATTGACCCTACTGTGCCTCGATAAATGTTCACCTGTGAAATTGGATATCAGCACAACAAGATCCATAAGTCTTCCTGCCCATTTACCAGAAAATTCTGGCACATATTCTTGCATTAATGAGAATCGGGCTTATAATTTCTGACTTATGCGTGTTCTCGCCTCTTCTTTGAGGACTGGTAATTAATGATAATTAAACTGAGAAACCTTTAGGGCAGTAGGAGTGTAGTTATATACGCTGAATTAGTGATTCTGAGCTAAGGTAAATTCCTGCCAAGGATAAGCAATCTCATGGATACGGAATTTTGCGGAATTTCGTGTTGGGTAGGCAAAAAGGCTGCGGGTATTCCAACAAAAAATAATCTTGTCCTGTTCACAAGAAAAACAAAAGTACCTTGAGGTTGATTATAGAAAAGCTCTGGCAGCATGCTATACCTGCAAAAGGGCTTTCAAGATGAACTACAAACCGCTATTCGCATATCATCCGTGGCATGTACAACACAGTCATTCGACCGATAATAACGTATAGAGCTCTGTTTTGGTGGAAGAGACCAGGGCCTTTACGATCTACACAGCCGGCTCAAAAACGGAAAAGCGTACTGGAGCTACAGGTAAACCAATCGCACCGACTTCCTTATTATGCAGTATATTTCAAGCAGAGGTCTACGCCAAAGAGAGATCAGCCAGACTGCTCCAAGATAATATATTCCCAGACATCAATGTACAGATGTTTGCCGACAATCAAGCCGTCTTAAACGCCAAATATCGATCGGAAATATAAGAGATGACCCTTCAAGATAAAAGTTCTCTGAAAAATATATGGAAATGAAATGAAATGATGAGCTGTGGGTGCATAGGAACATAGTTAGGCAAATTAACGCTCAACAGCTTTTTACTCCTTATAGCATCATAAACGAATAGAAGATTCGTCGCAAAAGATTTTATTTTGGGAAATCTTTTTAGAACACTGACAGAGCTATCACATGAGGTCCATTCTTTGGCAACATATAACAAGACGCATACGATGGCTGACTTTAGATCATTTTAAAAAAAGTTTGGCACAATATAATTTCCGTAAAGTAAATGTTTGCCCCTCGATGGCAGTCGATACTAATAAACATTATAAAACTTTAATTCGTTTAGTGATTACAAAGAACAAGAAGACATCATCTAAGCTTTTTTGTTTTGTCATTAGGAACGTTCTTTATATTGCCTGTCAGTATTTCAGTGCAGTTCCTGATCCTTTTGTGCCTCACTGCCTTTTACATTCATATAATAATGTTGTCGTTACTAAGTTTGTTAAGTAAATGTTGCTTTTTTCGATACATTTTTCCTTCCTCTTGAATCGCCTGCAAGATCTAATTAATTAGCATGTCTAGCAAGATGAACAAAGTTTTTGTTTTTATTTGAGAAAGTTGCCATTTTAAAAAAGTCTGTTGTGCTAAACTATCGATAGCAAGTACGAGTATACAGCAACAAGTACCTACACACATATTGTTATTTACTTGACGCACGCACAGGGATACATACAGTGACGGACAGAAGTCTACATACGCCCCCAACTTTCGTTGTTTAGAAAAGACAAAAACCCTTTTTTAATCGTTTTACCTAAAACAAATCTGTCCTTGAACATGAAAAAACAAAGTTACGGCGAAAAAGCGCAACATTTACCCAGTGTGCATTCTAATATGCTGTGTTGTAAAGTACTGTTTACCTATGTAGCTCAATCCTTTTTCATGTTTGTTGCCTCACTAATATTAATTTAAATTACGGTTCGACCACTTAAATATCAACAAATGGTTGACGTAAGAAAATTGGTTGTATAGACCAGAAAAAGAAAAAAAAATGGGGTGAAATTGATAAAATTGTAAACTTGAGTCGAACAAGAGTACAGAGCATTGTAATAAAGTTTGAAAACCGAAAATTCGAAGCGCAGTGGTCGTCGGAGCAACCTATATCGCTGAGACATCATCTTATTTCGAAATAAGTAGACAAAAACAAAAATCCAAAGATTCAGCTCTAAAATGAGGCAAATATATAGCAAGCTCAGGCAATATGCCTATCCAAGAACATACCAAACAGCTCTGCACAAGAACGGCCATCACAGCAGAAAGCGTCTTACTTCTGTAAAAAACCGGTAAACTTCGAATGGAGTTCACGAAAGCACACAGGAAAAAGAGGATGAATATTTGGCAAAACTTTCGTTTACAGATTACTCACAAAGTTCAACATTTTCGGTAGCGATGCAAGAATAAATATTGTGACGAATATTAGCAATACCAAGGGATACTATCATCTCTAAGCCGATACTGAGCAGTGACTTGTATGCACATACTTAACCAAATTAATCATTATGTCTACACATATGTCCATACAAGCAGCGGAGAGCAACGCACAAACATATTCATATATCTGAGATACTCCAAAAGCAGGCAATTATTTGTGCAAGTATCACTCACATATACACGCGCATATGAGGAGCTATACACGTGCATCTGTAGTTATAATTTTATAGCTGGTAACTAAGTAAATTCTGGAAGCGCCTAGAAGTATGAAACGATGAAATCGAAGAGTGTATAAAGAGCTTAATCTGAGCAATCATAAATTCAGTTTGAGTACGCTATCTGTCGAGAAGTAGTAGTGTTATTGTGAAGTACTTGAATAAAGGCTGTTTTGCATTATTGAATAGTGGAGTTATTTATTCAACAGTTTAGTGATTCGAACGTTAGTAGAAGGTTGCACATAAGAGGAATTTCAGTGAGTTTGTTACAATATAAAATGAAACCAATAGCGCTGCTATCCTCAAAGTACGTATCATCAAGCTTGGAACAATATAACACCTGTATAGTTAACAAATTTCGTAGCCACAATGCCACAACGGCTTGACTTTTGTCATCGTTGTAATATATGTTTCTTTCCCATAACTTTGCTATTTTACGGGAATCCAGGGAAAATATTACTCTATTATTATGATAAAAGGATTTAAAATAATAAAAAAACAAGTAAGTATGAGATTGCACAGCCGAAGACTTCATACCTTTCATGAATGGGGCTGAACAATAATCTTTTCCCATTCGTAATATCCAAATAATCGGACTGTATAAGATAAGAAATATACTGTGAACAGATGTATACTACCTAAGCGATTTTTAAGATAAATATAAAATAAACAAGTAAGGAGTCTAGTTCGGGGTGAAACCGAACATTACATACCCAACTGTACACTTGAAATGCTGTTGTTTTTTGTTTGTTTTGTGTGCTTAATAGTGCTACAAGGCTGCGCAATAATACATACGCATATGGTTCTATTCTAGACTAATTTTTCTTCGAGTTATGGCTCCCGAAACACAGATAATTGCTTAGTAATAAAAGGGCGGTGCTACACCCATTTTTTAAATTTGAAGTTTTTCCTATTTATTGTTATAAATCCACTTGGGAAATGAAATTTCATTGATATAAAGCTCTTTTTGCAAAGATATAGCTTATTTTATTCATCTTTTATATAAAGTGGGCGTGGTCCTTACCCGATTTCGTAAATTTTTCTTCAAAGCAGTCCCTATAGTAAAAGGAACCTCTCTGCCGAATTTTATTACGATAGGTTTAACGATTTTGATTTATGATTAATAATATTTATAATATCAAATTTTAACATACTAGGTGTATTATTTACTAATAATCAGGTTTTTTGTGTGTTTCCAAAATGGTATATGTATATATAACAAGTAAGGAAGGTTAAGTTCGGGTATAACCGAACATTACATTACTCAGTTGAGTGCTATGGTGACAACATAAGGGAAAATAACCATGTAGGAAAATGAACCGAGAGAAACCCTGGAATGTGTATCGAATGAAAGGCATTAAAGAGTATTTTATGAGGGAGTGGGCCATAGTTCTATAGGTGGACGCCATTTAGGGATATAGCCATAAAGGTGGATCAGGGTTGACTCTAGAATGCGTTTGTACGATATGGGTACAAATGAAAGGTGTTAATGAGTATTTTAAAAGGGAGTTTCGAGATATCGCCACAAAAAGTGGACCAGGGGTGACCCTAGAATTTGTTTGTACAATATGGGCATCAAACGAATGGTGTTAATGAGTATTTTAAAAGGGGAGTGGGCCTTAGTTCTATAGGTGGATGCCGTTTCGAAATATCGCTATAAAGGTGGACCAGGGGTGACTCTAGAATGTGTTTGTACGATATGGGTATCAAATTAAAGGTATTAATGAGGTTTTAAAAAGGAGTGGTGGTTGCTGTATAGGTGGTCGCCTTTTCGAGTATCGCAATAATGGTGGACCAGGGGTGACTCTAGACTTTGTTTGTACGATATGGGTATCAAATGAAAGGTGTTAATGAGTATTTTAAAAGGGAGTGGGCCTTCGTTCTATAGGTGTACGCCTTTCGAGATATCGCCATAAAGGTGGACCAGGGGTGACCTAGTATTGTTTGTACGATATGGGTATCAAATGAAAGGTGTTAATGAGTATTTTAAAAGGGTGTGGGGCTTAGTTCTATAGGTGGACGCCTTTTCGAGATATCGCCATAAAGGTGGACCAGGGGTGACTCTAGACTTTGTTTGTACGATATGGGTATCAAATGAAAGGTGTTAATGAGTATTTTTAAAAGGGAGTGGGCCTTCGTTCTATAGGTGTTCGCCTTTTCGAGATATCGCCATAAAGGTGGACCAGGGGTGACTCTAGAATGAGTTTGTACGATATGAGTATCAAATTAAAGGCATTAATGAGAGTTTTAAAAGGGAGTGTGCTGTGAAAGCGTTTTCCAGATATCGACCAAAATGTGGGCCAGGGTGACCCAGAACATCATCTGTTGGATACCGCTAATTTATTTATATATGTAATACCTGCCAAGATTTTAAGGGTTTTTTATTTCGCCCTGCAGAACTTTTCATTTTCTTCTACTTAATATGGTAGGTGTCACAACCATTTTATAAAGTTTTTTCTAAAGTTATATTTCGCGTCAATAAAACAATCCAATTACCTTACCATGTTTCATCCCTTTTTTCGTATTTGGTATAGAATTATGGCATTTTTCATTTTTCGTAATTTTCGATATCGAAAAAGTGGGCGTGGTCAAGTCGGATTTCGTTCATTTTTCATACCAAGATAAAGTGAGTTCAAGTAAGCACGCGAACTAAGTTCATTAAAGATATGTCGATTTTTGCTCAAGTTATCGTGTTAAAGGCCATGCGGAAGGACAGACGGACGACTGTGTATAAAAACTGGGCGTGGCATCAACCGATTTCGCCCATTTTCACAGAAAACAGTTACCCATAAAATCTATACCACTACCAAATTTCAAAAGGATTGGTTAATTTTTGTTCGACTTATGGCGTTAAAAGTATCCTAGACAAATTAAATGAAAAAGGGCGGAGCCACTCCCATTTTGAAATTTTCTGTTATTTTGTATTTTGTTGCACCATATCATTAGTGGAGTTGAATGTTGACATAATTTACTTATATACTGTAAAGATATTAAATTTTTTGTTAAAATTTTACTTAAAAAAAATTTTTTTTAAAGTGGGCGTGGTCCTTCTCCGATTTTGCTAATTTTTATTAAGCGTACATATAGTAATAGGAGTAACGTCTTTGCCAAATTCATCATGATGTCTTCAACGACTGCCAAATACAGCTTGCAAAACTTTTTAAATTACCTTCTTTTAAAAGTGGGCGGTGCCACGCCCATTGTCCAAAATTTTACTAATTTTCTATTCTGCGTCATAAGTTCAACTCACCTACCAAGTTTCGTCGCTTTAGCTGTATTTTGTAATGAATTATCGCACTTTTTCGGTTTTTCGAAATTTTCGATATCGAAAAAGTGGGCGTGGTTATAGTCCGATATCGTTCATTTTAAATAGCGATCTGAGATGAGTTCTCAGGAACCTACATACGAAATTTCATCAAGATACCTCAAAATTTACTCAAGTTATCGTGTTAACGGACGGACGGACGGACGGACATTGCTCAATCAAATTTTTTTTCGATCCTGATTATTTTGATATATGGAAGTCTATATCTATCTCGATTCCTTTATATATGTACAACCAACTGTTATCCAATCAAACTTAATATACTCTGTGAGCTCTGCTCAACTGAGTATAAAAAGTGGGCGTTTATATGGGGTTATACACTATATATACCACCGGTCTCTGATTTCAGACAACAGTATATGCTATATATGTATGTACGTAAGCATATGGTGAAATTTGAAGCTTCTGATAAATTGTGGAAGATATGAAAAAATCCTCTTTTTCTGCAAAATGGGTTATATGGAGGATATATGCTATAGTGGTCCGATCCGGCCAGGTTCCGACAAATGTCTAATAGGACACCGAAATACATCCGCCTCACCAAGTGTATTAAGATATCTCAAAAATTGAGGGACTAGTTTGATACAAACAGACAGACGGACAGACGGATATGGCTAAATGAACTCAGCTCTTCATCCTGATTATTTCGGTTATACTTATGGTGGGTCTATCTATTTCTCTTTAAGGACTTACAATTTTGGGATTCGTGACGAAGTTAATATACCATTTCATTTTCATGAAAGGTATAAAAAATAGTCACATTTTTCTGATAAGTTATAGTCTTTCAGTCCAGCGGAAATAGGGGGTGTATTCAGATTTTTGTCCGTCACTGTATAGTTACTATATTACATCCACGCATATATCTAGTTTTAAACTTCTTTTCACTAAGTGCATGCATAGTTTTTCCTCCTTTTTGCTAAATAAAAACATGTTACGTAGTCTGAATTGAAGTGCAAGTGTAGACAGTATACCCACTGAGTGTATTTCTGCCATGAAAATATTCTCAGTGAAAACACATCTGCCTTGCAACAAAACAATGTAGGTCCCGTCGCGCAGATTTGTAGGAAAAGATAAAAGGAGCACGACGCTAATTGGAAGATAAGCTCGGCCTAAAATCTCTATGGAGGTTATCGCGCCTTACATTTTTTTTACCTTATCGAAAATGTATCGAAGATTTATCGGTAGTTTATCGAAAAGTTATCAATGTATTATCGGTTTTTTACACGCCTGCATAACGTTAACAACAAAATTGTTTAAATTTTATTGATATCAAAAAAATCCAGATCTTGCTATGTTGCAGATGGCGGGTGGAACGATTGTAGAATGGCTTAGGATAAACTTGGAGGGTTATATATAATAGGGAAAATGAACTAAATGATCCCCTACTTGTGCTTCAAAGGGGTCACAATAGAGCCGGAGGGTTGACGCAAGGTTGCAAAAATGTCGGAACGACAGCATGCACGGGTCGGTTCTGCTGTTTACTGTGTCGATCCAGAAATAAGTAGGCCCAGTGTCTTTCATGCGGAAATTGTAGCCGCGAAGAAAGCAGTAGGAATTATGTAGTTAGCGGGCTTAAGATGCAGTCGCGTCAATATATGTATATATTGAAAGTCAAGCGGCGGACAAGGCAATAATCCCACACATTACTCAATCATGTCGTGCCGTAGAACGCAAAAAAAAGCATTAACAAATTCGCTCCGGCCAGGCCATACATCAGTTCTGGGTTCCAGGCCATAAAGTGATAAATGGTAAGGAAAAGGCCGAAGAGTTTTCAAAGGAGAAATCAGCTATGTAGCTTATTTCCCACTACTTTCGTGCCACCGAACCCATATCAGATTGAGTCTGGCAACAAATATAAGTGCTTGCTGCAGCTGCTCCGAGAGCGTTGGTAATCCGGTTGACTTCTATATTTATTTAAAGAGTTTTCATTGACTGGAAAGGCTGTCAAGAGTTTATCGGCTGAGTTGAATATCAGGCTATCCTGGCTGCGAATTAAATAAGGCTATATCCCAGGCCTCTTTGAAAGGGTCCTATTTCAAAATTTATTTTAAAAGCACTAATCTAAGAATTCGGTGAACGCCCGTCGCATAATGCCTTACGTAACGTCAAAATATATTAAATATATGCTCGGATAGGGCATTTTGAATAAAATGCAGAGGTAGGGAGTTCATCAAACAAAGTTTCGTTGGCCTACGCTTTTATTGCCAGAGACAGCTGGGGTCCAACTACGACCGTGCTTACATATATGGAAATCTGTAAGCATTTCATTGAACATTAACACGAAGGAATAAAGCTTATGAGTCCGAAGTCTTTAGCGTCGTGAGATCTTCGCTTCTTCTATGAATATTATTTAACTTCTTTCAACCAGCATAAGAACTATTATAGTCAGGGAAATAATTGTTCATCGTTTATTCGAATAGCATGGATTGAAATCGACCACTTGGTGTTCGATTTGAACATAGCATGCAATCGATTAACTGTCATTATTTTCAATACTGACGGTTTCATAATTCAATTCTTGGTCAATAAAAAATAAAATATGAAATTTTCATATGCTCAACTTCTTTTAAAAAAGAATAAAATTAATTGGTTGCTCTAAATGAGTTTCCGGAATCATACCTTGTATGGAATATATTTTCTAGTTCCTTAAGATTTCAAAGAAGCAAAGTGCAATACAAATGAGCTGCATATGGAGTTAGTGTACTCCCAAAGTCCATACGAAACACACAACTCGTTTAAGTTTCATAACCCAAACTTTTCGAAATGAGGTCTTTATTGACTGGCCAGTTTAACCTAAAATTTTTCGAAGCTGTCACTAATCGAGTGTAGACCACCTACCTGAGTTTGCAGTCTATGAGCGAACGACATTTCATATTTCATCATCATCAATACCCAGTGTTAACTTCACTAAAAGTTCGAAATCAATGACAATTCAACGGTGGTAAGAAGCTCAAGGCTTGGCCGCCACCCGCCATTGTTCTACCAAACGTTAAGCCTTCGACCTTCTCTCTTCCACAAAAAAATTTTTTCACTCGATACAAATTAGAGGTTTACGCCGATCACTTTATCGGCAGCGGCGTGAACGGCGCGCCAGCGTACGCCGCTGTTCTTACTTTTAAAAGCTTCATTTTTCTATTTAAAAAAATAATATTTAGGAAAGCTTTTGTTTGTATTTATTTAAGCAATGGCCATTTCGGAAAGATCCGGGGTTTTTTCCTCAAGATCTCGCAGACAGTTAAAAAATGTTCAGGAGTAGCTCCTTGCGGAGGGATTGTCCCTCGTTCACTTACTCCAGAGAGGCTTCGAACCTAACCCCGGTCTTTGTAATTGGTACTGCTGCGTCTGCTGAAAAGAAATAGAGATACATAAAATAGTCACACTTTTGTCTGTATATGTCGTTCAAGCGTAGCACCTAGGGATAACTCCTAATAATCGTCGCGAGCACAGCTTTCTTTTAATTATTTGTGGCTCTTTGGTCTATTAATACTCATGACTCGTGGCAGGGCGGCTCCAATTTTTTCGGTTGTTTTTAGGAGCTACAATTCCCGATGTGCCAACAGTAGCAACCCCGACCACCAGTTGCTACCTCGCCTCCTGACCCTCACACCATATGCCTGCACAGAAGCTATAGGACTGCGCTTCGAACTCATACCTTCGTCGACGTCACTTTCCTGGAAGCTCTAGGCGTAGCTCTGAAGACTTTCCAACGTATGCTTTTGTCGAGCTATGCTTCCGAGCTACACCAGAGAAGCACCTTGAAACGTTAGGGAGTGACTATTCGGCAAAGGATGCCGCCCTCGTCTAAGTGGATGTCATTGCGGAATGGGTGAAAATCATATAATCCTCGGCGCAGCTACATAATTTAAATTTCACAAGGACCCTCGATAAAATTTTTAAAATGTAGACCAAAGTTTGCAGACGTTTGTGTTCACAACATTGATTTCAATAGTCTTCGTTAAATCAAAACGATATTTTAGAATGAAGTCGGCCGAGTTTAAGGTGAAAGATGTTTAACTGTTGTTTTCCGGCCTTATGATATAAGAGCTCATTATGGATAACCGCGTAGCTTCATACTAGTTCGACTGTCCACTACGTTAGGGTAGTAGCACACACGGTAATTAGTTCGACTGTCTTGGGAAAGCTTTTACTTCACCACTTTGAGTATTCTTGCGAAGGACGAATGATCACCTGGTAAATATACGTGCCTACGTATTCACATTTGCAAAAGGAGCCGTAACGTGTAGGTGATATTTAAACTTGGTTGATAGGCTATAATCACTGTGATTCACTCCAAGGGACTAGTTGGGATAGGGCCGCCAACTTTAGGAATGTCAAACCGGGAGACTAGGGTGTCGAAGGATGAAGTGTGAAAATCAAAATTAACATTTCAGACGCTATTTTATAGTTTCGCCAATAAACAACAGATGTTTGAATGTAAGCCCAAGTGATTTTTCAAACCTTCTCATACGTACATATATCCTCAACTTAAGTATAAGGTAAGAGTCATTTCAAAGGGGTGTTTATGCCCCTAGAACCTACTAAAGGATTTTGCATCACTGATTTCGCGTATTCTTTCAGCCAATCGCAATATAAATTTTTTTAAAAATCAGCACTTTTTTGGGTACTTAGCTTTTTTTTAACAGCTTGAGGACAATTTGGGTCGCCTTGGGTCATTTTATTTGAATTCATTGTTCATTATTCATTTTTGATATCCAAAGTGAGCATATACATTTATTGTATAACTTTTCTTTAGTGTTTTGTTTTAGTAACTTGGTGAATTGGGCGATGCAAAGTCCGTGTTAAGCTGACATCGTAAACGCCTGTTTTTTTAAATAACTTTTGAACAGTTAGAAAGAGTTAAATTTCGCAATTAGTTTCAGTGAATTAGTGGCAGTGATGCGCATCCGTTGATACCACTTTCGACCATACCGACCAATTTTCGACTTGAACAATAAATGGCCTAAACAGACTTAACGAGTAGAAAATATAGTACCGCGCCGGACGCCGCCGCCGCCGAGCCAATATTTTTAACATTCGGCGGCGGCCTGCGAAAAACGACCAAAATCGGCGGCGGCGGCGGCGTTTATCGGCGCCGTATATCTCTAATACAAATACATAAATTAGAACGAATATATAATGAAAAAGCACTCTTCTATTTCGTTTGTGGTACCGCTACTCCAGATCATTTCGTTATTGTAACACTGTTTAACGCTGTTTTTGAAATTTTCAGCACGGGGGTTGCGTAGCTTCTGTTATGTCCACGTCAGTTAGTTGAAGTAGCTTCGAACAATTTTTTTATCCCTTTAGCTTTTCTACTTTTAAACCACTTCTACATAAGTGCCTTTTTAGCGACGACTTGTTCAGGTGCATCGAACGCACAACTTTGCTTCGTTTATCCCGAAACGTAGGCATGAAGAAAAAGTATTTAGCGAAATCTTTGATAATCACATCAGCATTGCTTCATGATTGACTAGTGCAGGCGGTCGTCTATCTCTGTACCTGTTTGTTCGTATGCCAATGCAATGCGATAACGTCACTGCTATATGAATATTTATGTATGTACATACATATGTTTGCTTATTATTTGAAACTCAATGCAGGCAAACATACTGCTCGCCGGCAAAACGCAAGCCGTATGATATCTCTTCCTTTCTACGCAACTTGATTTATTTTAATTTTAAAAGCCAATACCCACATAGCATGTGGAAGATTGATTAAGTATAAATCACCACAATGAGACATTTCGACTCCTTTTGGCGACTAAAAACTGTTTAATCAATTCTGCGATCAAAAGAAGACTCGAAATCGACTCCCTCTTATGAGTGAAATATGATTTATGAAAAAGCAACAACAAATGTAAAGCGATCACAAATTGATCACAGGGGATCGAAATATGATTGAGTAAACAATTTTTGTCTGCTTTACATTTTGTTGTTGCTTTTTCAATTAAATCATATTTCACTCATAAGAGGGAGTCGATTTCGAGTCTTCTTTTGATCGCAAAAGCTTTAAAACACACTTAAAAATTATTCCCACAAGACTCATAAATGATGGTAATATGACTCGAAAAATCCTAAATACTGACTAGAAATATGGGTTTAAAGAGGCTCACCAGCGGAGTTTTTTCTGATCCGAAAATGAGCGCTTATATGCTTATTTTGAGCATGCTGGAGCCTCGAAAAAGACTCTAATATGATTAATATTTCAAAAAATGCTGGGTGGGTAGCTATTAAACTATTTTATGCTCTTATAAAACACCTTTTCTCTATATTACAACTGGGTATATAAGTGTAGCAATACACCTCTAGATCCACAATAATGCAATGACATTCCTCTATTCAACAGGTGATCACATTCATCTTAATTCACGTACTTTCATTTTACCCGGCGAATTGGGAAGAAGTATTGGATCTAAGCGCAGCACGTCTAACGTAGTGCGCGAAAACTTAGAAATGCATTGCGGTATGTATTGAAGCCTCTCAAAAAGTGTATGCTAGTTTCCTCTCGAAGTTAAGTGCGAACAAAAACAAATGAAATACAAAATCAAACTAAGCTAATTAAACGTTTCCACAAATGCGTATCTGTTTGAAAAATTCTTGTACTTGCAAACCATTTCATCATCGGTTTGTACCTATTTCATCTTTATTAAGTGTTTGTGTTTGTATTGCATTGCGCGCGCTAATAATTTCAATCATGTTTTACTGCTGCTTGCTAATATTTTTCTTACATCCGTAGTGAACGACGCAAAAAGTTTGAAGAATTTGTTTGTATGAAAAACGTCGTATGGACGGATTTCGAGTTAAGGAAACGCGGGAAGTTATGACACTTGAAGAATTGAAGGAACGTGTGATACAGTCGATGACTATATGAATTGATTGAGGTGAGTATATATGTATAATGTATGTAATCGATGATTTTTAGAGGTAGCTGATAAAAGTTGCAAATAATTGAGTGTATAACTTAATCCAGACTGCACATCACGAAATATTACGCGACACGTAATCAAAGTTGAAATTCAAATACGACAAAATTTCCGACAATATATGTTCCCGACATCAAAAAATCCCCACTAGTTATGCGTATTATTTCAAAAAAATGTATTTGTTTTCCATGTTCTCCGTATAACAATAGCTGAATGGAATATTCTCGTCTGCCGCTTCTTGGGCGCTCTATCCCAGAATATTTTTAAATAACGCCCTATATGAGATATTGTTTCAAAAACACCGTCTCAGAACTCAGTTGAAGAACGCATTGTCTGACAATTGTGTCAAAACTGTCCTATTTGAGCTTCAGTTCAATATATTTTGACTTCAGCTTGATTATATGAAAAAAATTCCAAAATAGGGTGTTCATTAACCGAATCCAGCGATAGGGCGTTTCTGAAACATATTCTATTAATGGTATTTTTTATCGATTGGTAATCGAAAATATATCGACGTCATCAAAAAGTTGTCGCTTTTTATTATAAGCTTTTATTTAGTTTCACTTTTGTTGTATGTAATGAATCTTGCAAGTTAAATTTGATACACTTGCCGGTGTCCGATTGAGCTGAAATTTTGCACACATGTATAACTCCGATGACAATGCAATATTACTTTGCGAGAATTCGATAAATTAATCGATAACACAGTTATCGTAAAGATTTGTGTTTACTTTGCCATAACAGCCTAAGTCCCATACAAACCCGCCGTCCCTAACCGTGGATTTTGAGACAGACGTGGTAAATCACGCGTGTCACACGTGGTGAATCTCACGCTAGCGAAAGCGGAGACACAACCCTCTGTTGTATTTCTGTTATAACCAACATAGCTGAATTTTTAAGGCTGTTTAACTCTGTAATCTTCCTTAATTTTATTTTGCTTTTGGAAAAATTCCTTTTGAAAAAATCTGCCTGAAAAATATTGGCATAACAGCTTAAGTTAAATCAGAATGTAAAATCTTGGAAATTTGAGCAGATGTGGCAATTTCGCGGCGTCCGTTTAACGAAATATTGACAATCTATTGATCATCGCTAGGAATTAGCGACATTCCATCAACTTAGCAGCAACTTTAGCAATACTACTATTATTATTTGGCCGCTCAAACACACCCTTATTATTGTGCATTAAATCTAAATATACACTCAAAAATGACTCCGGTTGTTATGTCCGCAGCACTTATTTAGCGCAAATACACCATAATGATTTACACGGCCAAAGCCATAATAATTTACACGGGTCATCAATTCTTTATCTGATTCAAAAGCTAAACTACCAGCGCTACCGTCATCAGCTCAGTGTCATCATTGCCAGTAGCGCCAATAACACCAAACTCGTGCCCTGATACACAAAAGTCGTTTCACTCAATAGCGCAAGTAAAATGTACTACGCACTCACTACTAAGTAGCGTCAAAATTCGTTTGGAGTCATTTCGTCAATGAGCTACCATTGAGCTGGCACCGTATTGGCGCTGCGCCATGCATTTACATCACTAAAATTGCGTGAATGCCCAGGCTCATGACTTTGTTAATCCAGATGGTGAAAACGAAGACTCAAAGATGCAACCTTGCAAACAACAGCCGTCATTTACAAAGTGTAAAATTCTGTGATACAACGAACGCTAACGCGGTTAGGCTGTTATCGGTAAGTGTTGCATACTTTTCTGCGCACTTGATTTGTTTTACAGATTTTGGCGATGGAATTTTAGCTAAGCGAGTTGGAATATTAGCCGTTTTTTTATACACGCGTATACGTTTACGTTGCGCGTGAAAAAACGCCTATCCTCGCTTAGATAATGCTTAGGAGAACCCATCTAGCGCAGTGTTAAACAACTAGCTACAGCTACAGGCGTACCGAAAAGCGGAGACACGACCCTCTGTTGTATGCCTGTGTATAACATATAGCTAAATCACTTGCGATGAATTCTGGACACCATAGAATTAGTGTAGAGGGTGAAACAAAAACACATATTTCAGTTACATCTGAGTATAATGCGTATTGATATTTAGTAGTACACATTTTATGCGCAGCAACTTCAGAGGTGTATTTAAAGTTTGACGCTTAGCAGACCATATAAAGTATAAGCGTATAGACGTTACGTGTAAAAAAAACACGGCTAGTATTTTAAAACAGATTTAACCCACTAGCAGAGATCAGGAATGAGTAGTTGTAAACTGAACGCGACATAGGCAAAGTCACAATAAAATGTGATTTTACTTAGTTAACACTGTTTGACACAATTTTATATGTGCTCTCTGTCAAAAATGCTTCAACTAACTTAGTCACATTTTATTTCGATTATGAATATGCCCCATATATTCGGATCATGATATAAAAAATCGTGTACTCATACTCAGTCAGGTTATTCAAACGTAGCGATTCGTATCAGTAATTTGGTTGAGAGTCTTTTTCATCCTGACACCGCGTTAGCGTTGAACGCGAAAGATCTGACAACCGAAGATGCTGATATCCGAAGTGAAGCTACTTTTGACAAACACATACGATATATTTTCTCGAAAATCTGTATATGCATATGTATGTTGATGTATTTAACGTTTTGTTGTTGCAAGAACACGGGAACATGTGTATGCACATATATACAAATTCATTTGAATGAGTTGAACAAAGCATAGGGCGCATTCCAAAAGCAACACTGCTAGCGAAGTTGATTAGTGATAACTTCTTGGAACGCAGAGTTGCAACTTTACGGCAAATTAGTGACCATACAAATTTTCCGCTCCATTCACTCAACGTTTTTATCGATGGGTTGTGACAGTTGGCTCAACGTATCGTTTGCAAAAGCACAATTTCTTCACTCAGCTGATAACTGATTAGCTGAGCTAGCAGTTGCGCTTTGATATTCACCCTTCGAAGCAAACTTTGCTTCGTATTTCATTAAAATTTCATACGAAAACAACGAAGCACGAGAATAGTCGTGAGAGACCAGTTTGTAGCTTGTATCCGTATGCATACATAGCTTATCATCACAATAAATATACCAGTTCTGCAGAGCTCAGCAGCGATTATTAAGTTATTGTATGGGATAACGAGTGGTGTACAGGTATAAAGGAATGCGAGATAGATATAGACTTCCTATATTGCAAATATCATGGATCGAAAAATAAATTTGATTGTAGCCATGTCCGATCGTCCGTTAACACGATAGACTCGAGTAATTTTGAGAGTAAACTGATGAAATGTGTATGTAGGATTCCTGAGCCTCATCTCAGATCGCTATTTGAATGAACGAAATCGACATACACACGCCCACTTTTCGATATCGAACATTTCGACCGAAAAAGTGCGATACATTCATTACCAAAGGAAGCTCAAACGATGAAACTTGGTAGATGAGTTGACCTTTATGACAGATAATGAAATATCAATTTTGGACAATGGCGCTGGCACCGCCCACTTTTAAAAGAAGGTAATTTAAAATTTTGCAAGCTGTAATTTGGCAGTCGTTGAAGATATCATGATGAAATTTGGCAGGAACGTTACTCCTATTACTATATGTACGCTTAATAAAAATTAGCAATCGGAGAAGGACCACGCCCACTTATTTTTAAAGTAAATTTTAACAAAAAAATTTAATATCTTTACAGTATATAAGTAAATTATGTCAACATTCAACTCCAGTAATGATATGTGCAACAAACTACAAAATAAAAGAAAATTTTCAAATGGGCGTGGCTCCGCCCTTTTTCATTTAATTTGTCTAGATACTTTTATCGCCATAGTCCGAACAAATTACCATCCTTTGAAATTTGGTAGGGTCATAGATATTACTGACGATCCAACTGTTTTTCTGTGAAAATGGTCGATAGATCGTTGATAGCGCACGCCAGTTTTGTTTATACACAGTCCGTCGCGTCTGTCCTGTCGCATGCGTTACACGATAACAGTTGTAGCAGAATCTTTGAACGTATCTTGATGACTTGTGTCACGTAGCTCGCTGGCAACTCATCTCTGATCTGCTATGTAAAATGATCGAATCGACTATGCGTACCACGCGCTCTGTCGATATTCGATAAAATTACGAAATGAAAAAATGCCATAGTTCTATACCAAATACGAAAGAGGGTTGAAACATGGTCGGTAATTGATTGGTTTATTGAGCGCGAATATACTTAGAGAAAACTTTGTAATAGTTGTGACACCTACCTATTAAGTAGAAGAAAATGAAAAAGTTCTGTCAGGGCGAATGAATAACCCATTGAAATTCTTGCAGGTATTATACATATATATAAATGATGAGCGCGTATCCAACAGATGATGTTCTGGTCACGACCTGGTCCAGGAATAAACATTTTGTCGATGATCTGAAAACGCCGTCACATATACACTAGACGCTACCACTCCCTTTTAAAGACTCTCATTAATTCCTTTATGATACGCATATCGTACAAACGCATTCTAGAGTCACCCCTGTCGCTTTATGGCGATATCTCGAAGGCGTCCACCTATAGACTAAGCCCCTCGCCCTTTAAATACTCATTAACACGCGTTTGCATCTGTATACCTATACGTACAACATATTCTGGAGGCACCCCTGTCCACTTTATGGCGCTATCTCGAAAGGCGAGACACCTATATAACGAGGCCCCTAACCTCATTTAAACAAAAAATCTCATTAACACCTTTCATTCTGAATACCATATCGTACAACCAAGTCTAGAGTCACCCCTGTCCACTTATTGCGACACCCTCGAAATGCGTCCACGCTATATGAACTAAGCCACGACCCTTTTTAAAATACTTCATTACTCACTCTCGTTTGATACCCGTATTAGCAACAACGTATTCTAGAGTCACCCCTGGTCCACTTAATGGCAATATCTCGAAAGGCAACCACCTATAACCAGCTACACCACTCACTTTTAAAAACCCTCATTATACCTTTAATTTGTACCCATATCGTACAAACACATCTAGAGTCACCCCTGTCCACCTTATGGCGATATCTCGCAGACGGCGTCCACCTCATGAGAACTATGGCCGCTTCTCATTTTAAACTACTCATAACACTTGTCGCTTTGATACCCGTATTGTACAACAATTCTAGGTCAATCCCCTGCTCCACCTTATGGCGATATCTCGTAAACGGCGTCCACCTATGGAACTACAGGATTACTCCTTTTACAATACTCATTAACACCTTTCATTTGATACCCATATCGTACAAGCAGATTCTAGAGTCCCCTGGTCCACCTTTATGGCGATATCTCAAAATGGCGTCACTCTATCGAACTATGGTCCCTACTCCGTCATAAATACTCTTACTGCCTGTCATTTGACTACACATGTCAGTACAACACGATTCTGGTTTCCTCGTTTCAATTTCATACATGGTTATTTTCCTTATGTTGTCACCATAGCTCTCAACTGATTATGTAATGTTCGGTTACACCCAACTTAACCTTCCTTACTTGTTTTGTATGTAAAGAATAGATCAGACTATCTGCGCATTGTTGTTTTTATACTACTCATACTCAGAATTGCTGCGGATAAGTAGAGTATCAAAAAATTACCTGATGCCGATCTCTGCGCACAGAGAAAATTTAGTTGGTTATGAATGTGGATTTTTTCCTGATTTATTATTAGTATATTATGACCCAATGCAAGGTGAGCACGTGCTGATAGGCTTAATGATATGAGGGTGTATACAAATTTCATATCGCTACGTTGCGCCTCGTACCAGGGCGAACCCTGTTGTACTGAAGCCCTTATCCTTACAATGACCTCTGGGGGGTATGGACCGTTTGTCGCTATACTCGTGGGAACAAAATGAACAATAAAATTAAAAAAGAAAAATTTTTAAAAAAGATTAAGCTTTTAATTATTGGTTCATAAATTAACTCAAAGTAACATAATTTGACTCTTTAAAGAATATAGCATTTATAATTTCTATTGTAACCTTTAATGATAATTTTAGGCTTCTCGTCTGCGACAAAAAATTATATATTTACTATTATATATTTTTAACATTAAACTTTACACTAATTTATTAATCTACAGTTTATATCTACAGTCCCATATTGTTTCTTATTAAAAATCGTGTTATTTGATGGTATAATTAGAACTTTGGATCCTCCTTGAGTGGGGCTGTCGCCAATGTACGACGCTTTTATTAGGAACATTAGGACTGTATACGAAACCGTGTAAGATTAGAGTAATTTAGGTGTGAAAGTTTAATGTTAAAAATATATATTGATTATGTAAATATAGAATTTTTTGTCGCAGACAAAAGCCTATACGCGTTAGGTTACAATGAACTTATAAAGTGCTAGCTATTTCATTTAGAGTCAATTTACTTGTTATCTTTTTTAGTTAATTTTATACAATTTAATAAAGCTTATTTTTACAAGTAAGGAAGGCTAAGTTCGGGTGTAACCGGGGGGACATAACATACTCAGTTGAGAGCTATGGAGACAAAATACGGTAATATCATCTGGTTAAGACCCTGGAATATGGTGTATAACTGTGTATCAATGAAAGGTATTAAAAAGTATTTAGAGAGAGTAGCCATAGTTTCTATGGATGATCGCCATCTTTAGGGATTCGCAAAAGGGTGGCCTAGTGAGCTGCTCTAGATTTGTTTGTACGGATATGGTATCAATGAAAGTGTTCTGAGCATTTATAGAGGATTGGGCCTTAGGTTCTATCGGCGACCCTTTCGCAATGTCCCCATTAAGTGGACCAGGGTGATCTAATAATGTGTTTGTACGATATGGGTATCAATGAAGAGGTGGGTAAATGAGTATTTTAAAGGAAGTGGCTTAGTTCGATGAGTGAACGCCTTTTCGTCGAGAATCGCCATGAGTGGACCAGGGGTGCTCTAGGAATATGTTTGTACGATATGTGTATCAAATAAAGCCTGGTTAATGAGTTTTGAAAGATGACCTTAGTTCCATATGGTGGACGGCCGGTTCGAAGCTATCGCCATAAAGAGTGGAACAGGGTGTCATCTAGTATGGTTTGTACGATATGGCTCAAAATGAAAGTTTACATGAGCATTTTAAGAGGGAGTGGGCATGTAGGTCTATACGTGTACGCCTATTTTCGATATTCGCCATTAAGGGTGTGGCTTACAGGGTGACTTACTAGAATGTTTGTAACGGTATGGGTATTCAACGAAAGGTTGTGACTGAGCATTTTAAGTTAGGGAGTGGGCATTAGGTCTATACGTGGCAGCTTTCGTATCGCCATAGGGTGGCCAGGGGTGACTTCTAGAATGTTTGACGGTTTATGGGTATCATAACGAAGAGTGGTGTACTGACTTTTAAGAGGGAGTGGCATTAGTGTCTATAGGGTGGACGCCTTTCGAGATATCGCACACTAGGGTGGGCCAGGGTGACTCATAGAATTTGATGTACGATATTGGGTATCAATGAAGTGGTAATGAGTTATTTTAAAAGGAGAATCCTTAATTTCTTATAGTGGGACAGGCCTTCGAGATATCAGCCATAAGTAAGGTGGACCAACGGTGACTGCTAGAATGTTTGTACGGTATTGGTATCTGGAACGAAAGGTGTTACTGAGGCATTTTAAGAAGGTAGTGGGTCATTAGGTCTATAGATTGGTACGATCCTTTCGAGATATCGCCTTAGGTTTGGCTCAGGGTGACTTCTAGATATGTGTTCGTACGTATGGGGTTGATCATGGAAAGGTGTTAGAATGAGTATTTTAAAAGGGAGTTATCCTTATGTTCTATAGGTGGACTCGCCTTCGGATATCGCCATTTAGGTTGCCAGTGTGTGGACCTACTAGTAAATGTTGGTGTACGATTTGGGTATCAACGAAGTGCTACTGAGTGCATTTTAAGAGGGAGTGCGGGCAGTTATTGGGGATCTACTATAGTGGTCACTGCCCTCTATTTCGAGATATATCGCCGATGCAGCGGGTGGGCTTTCAGGGCGATGACGCTCTAGATGAGTATTTTTGAAATAAACCAGGATACGATATGGGTATCAAATCGAAGGATGTACTGAGAGCATTTTAGAGGGAGCGGACAGGGTAGTCTATAGGTGGACAGCTTTTGCGAGATATCGTCCATTAGGGTGGCCAGTTGTGACTTGCTAGGAATGTTTGGACGATATGGTATCTAAACGAAAGGTGTTACTGAGACTATTTTAAAGGGAGGTGACGTATTAGTCTATTAGTGAACGTCTTGGTCATAATCGCCATTACGGGTGGGTCGCAAGGTGACTCTATGGTTTGTAGCAATATGGGTTATCAAATGAAGGTGTAATGTAGTATTTTAAAAGAGTAATCGGCTTAGTCATAGGGTGGATCTCCTTGCGAAATATGCCATGGGTGGCAGGTGGTGACATCTAGATGTTTACTACTATGGGTATCAATAGCGAAAGGTGGACGCCTTTTCGAGATTCAGCCATTAGGTGGTGGGCCTAGGGTGACTCTAGAATGTGTTTGTACTATTGGGTATCATATTGAAAGTGATAAGGAGTAGTTTTAAAAGGAGATAATCCTTAGTTCTATAGGTGGCATGCCTTTTCGAGTATATCGCCGATAAAAGGTGGACAAGGTGACTCTAGATGTTGTGACGATATGTAGCAACGAGGTTTACTGAGCATTTTATAGAGGGAGTATGGCGATTAGGTTCTATAGATGGAACCTTTCAGATAGATCGCCATTAGTTGTGGGCCAGTTGACTCTATGATAATGTGTTATGTACAAATAATGGTATGCAAATGACGGTGGTGATGAGTATTTTAAAAGGGAGTAATCCTTAGTTCTATAGGTGAGAGCGCCTTTCGAGATAGTCGCCATATAAAGGTGGATCCGTGAATAGTGGTGACTCTAGAATGTTGTGACGCGTATGGAGTATTGCTTACATACGAAAGTTATTACGTGAGCATATTTAAAGAGTGAGTGGGCATTAGTCTATAGTGACTGCCTTTCAGAGATATCGCCATTGGTGGGTCCAGGTGACCTGCTAGAATGGTTTGTACGATCGTGGAGGATCAATGAAAGGTGGTATATGAGTTTTTAAAAGGGAGTAATCCTTAGTTCATATAGGGTGGGACGCCCTTTTCGAGATATCGCGCAATTAGGGTGGGACAGCGGGTGACCATCTAGAATGATTTGTTACGATAATGGTTAAACTAGAGCTGTTACTGGAGCATTTTTAGAGGGAGTGGATCAGATAGGTCTATAGGTGGATACCCTTTCGATTACAGAGATATCGCCATAGTGGGCCAGGGTGACTCTAGAATGTGTTGTTACATATGGGTATCAAACGAAGGTGTTACATGAGGCATTTTAGAGGGAGTGGACATTAGGTCATTATTGGGAGGGACCATTTTTCGGATATCGCCATTAGGGTGGGGCTCAGGTGGACTACTAGACATGTTTTGTACGATAGGGTACAACGGAAAGGTGTTGAACTGAGCATTTTAATGAGGAGTGGCACTAGGTTTCAGTGACGCCTTTCGAGATATCCGCATATAGGGTGGGACAAGGGGTTACTCATAGATGTCTGTAGATATGGTATCAAACGAAAGTTTATGTACAGGCAATTTAAGAGGGTAGTTGGACATTATGTGTCTATAGTGGACGCCTTTCGGGATTCGCTCATTAGGGTGGGTCAGGGTGACTCTAAGAATGTTGTACGATTATGGGTTCAAACGAAAGCTGTACTAGAGCCATTTTATGAGGGACCCGTGAGACATTAGGTCTAATATGGTGGACGCCTTTTCGAGATATCGCACTTAGAGGTGGGCCAGCGGTGACTCTAGACTGTTTGTACTGATATGGTATCAAACGAAAGCGTGGTCCTGACGCATTGTAAGTAGGGAGTCCGGGACATTAGGTTTCTATAGGTGGACAGCCACCTTTTCGGGGATATCGCCACATTAGGGTGGCCAGGGTGACTCAATAGATCATGTTGTATGATATTGGTTATCAACGAAGTGTGTTACTGAGCATTTTAGAGGAGGACTGGTGACATTAGGTCTATAGGTGGTCAGCGCGCTTTTCGAGATATCGCGCAGTTAGGGTGGGCCGAGGGTGAACTCGTAGATGTGTTTGTACGATATGGTATATCAAATGAAAGGTGGTAATGATATTTTACAAAGGAGTTATCCCGTAGTTCTATAGGTGACGCCTTTCGTAAAATATCGCATTAGGGTGGGGTCTAGTGTGTGACTCTAGAATGGTGCTGTACGATATGGGTGAGCAAACGAGGTGTACTGAGGCATTTAAGAGGGACGCTATTAGGTCTATAGCGTGGACGCCTTTTCGAGTATGTATCGCCATTAGGGTGGGCCAGGGGTGACTCTGAGGATATGTTTGTACGATATGGATACAAAGTGCAACAAAAGGGAATAACGAAGTGTACTGGGACATTTTGAGGACGTGGACATAGATCTTCAGGTGGACGCCTTTCGAGATATCTAGCCATTAGGTGGGCCAGGGTGACTCTAGAATGGTTGTACGATTGGATATCGACAGAAAGAGTTACTGATTGCATTAATATTTTATATTGAGAGAGAGTGTGCATTAGGTCTATAGGGGACCGCGTTTTCGAGATATCTCGCACTTTAGGGTGACAGGTGACTCGGTATGGTTTTAGTGACAGAGCATGGATCTCCAATCTAAAGTATTAATGAGGGTGGTGTTAAAAGCGAGTGCTGCTCTTAGATGTAGTCGTAGAAGGCGTTCTCAGCGATACTCGACCAGAGAATGTGGACAGGTGATCCAGAGAATCATCTGTCGGACTGCTATTATTTATATATGCATATACAGCACTAACACGGAGTATTCCTGCCAAGATTCCAGGGCTGCTGATTCGCCTTGTAGAACTTTTTTCATTTCTCTACTTAATATGGTAGGTGTCCACACGCCATTTACAAAGGTTTTTCGCAGTATATTTTGCGTCATATAACGCATCCACTCGTCTACATGTTTCATCACCTTTTTTCAGTATTTGGTATAGGATATTATGGCACTATTCTATTTTTCGTATTTTCGATATCGATAAAGTGGCGTGGTTCACTGAGTCAGATTTCGCATCCTTTATTTATACACATCATAAAGTGAGTTCAGTAAGTACGTGGGCTGAAGTTTAGTAGATATATCGGATTGTGCTCAAGTTATTGTGTTAACAGGCGCAGAGCGAAGCACGTGACTGCAGTATCGGGCGGACGTGTGTATACAAAAATCTTGGCGGTTGCTTCTACCGTTCGCCATTTTCACAGCCGAACAGTTACGCGTCATAGAATCTATAGCTCCTACCAAATTTGAGAGGATTGTGTAAATTTTGTTCTGAGCTTTCTATGCAATAAAGTATCTAGACCAACTAATGTAAATATGGGCGGAGCTCACGCCCTATTGAAATTTCTTTATTTGTATTTTGGTGCATACATATCATACCTGAGAGTATGAATTTGACACGTAATTTACTATATGATACGAATGAAAGTATTAGATTTATACTCAGTTGAGCTAGAGCTGGCACAGACGCTATATTTACGTTTGCATTAGCTAACGGTCTGGTTTGTACATATATCAGGAATCGAGATAGATATAGACTATCCTATATCAAAATATCAGGTATCGATTTGATGTAGCCTGTCGTCCGTCCGTCCGTCCGTCGTCCGTCGTCCGTCCGTTAACACGATAGAGCATTGAGTAAATTTGAGGTATCTTGATGAAATTTTGTATGCTGAGGTTGCCGAGCACTCTCTCTCAGTATCGCTATCTAAAATCGATATGACCGATATCTGGACTATAATCCACGCCTCACTTTTCGATATCGAAATTTCGGACCGGAAAGTGCGATAATTCATTATAAAGACAGTTAACTAGTCGACGACACTTGTAAATGGGTTGATTCGTTATGACTGACGAATAGAAATTAGTGAAGATTTGGACATTGGGCTGTGGCACCGCCCACTTTACAAGCAAGTAATTTAAAGTTTGCATAGCTGTATTTGGCAGTCGATTGAAGATATCATATTGAAATTGGGCAGGAACGTTACACTAGCTATCTTACATGCGCTAAATAAAATTAGACAAATTAGGAATTAAGACACACGCCCACTTTATTAGAATAAATGTTTTGTAATTCATAGTTTTAACACAAAAATATATATCTTATTGTATATAGAGCTAAATTAGTCATCACTCAGTATGATATGATGCTAATAAATATCACATACACTTAAAGAGAAAATTCAAAATATGGAGCGTGCTCCGCCACATTATTCATCTAGTTTGTCTCAGAATACTTATTATTGCGCATACAGTCGAACAAAATTTACCATCCTTCTCATATTTACAGTAGGTAGCATAGATTCTATGACGGTAACTGTTCTCTGTGCAAAATGGGCGCGAAATCGGTGGATAGCCACGCCCGTTTTATACACAGTCCACCGTCTGTCTTCGCTCGTGCGTTACACAATAACTTGAGCAAAACTCCGATAGATCTTTACTAAACGTGAGCCCACGTACTAGCCTGAACTCACTGTTTTCGTGTATAAAAAAGCTGCGACGAATACTGTGACATACCACGCCCACGTTTATCGTTATCGAAAATTACGAAAATGTAATAAAATATGCCATATCATTCTAGTACGCAATACAGTATAAAGTGGTATCGTCACGCACTCGGTGACTGGATTGGTGTATTGACGCAAATATAACTTGGAAAAATAGCTTTGTAAATGAGGTGTGACACCTAGCCATTATCGTAGAAGAAAATGAAAAAGTTCTACAAGGCGAAATCATGCACAGCCCTTGGATATCTGGCAGGAATCAGCGGTTAGTGGTATGCATATATATAATGAAATCAGCTAGTACCCGACAGATGATGTCTGATCCCTGGTCCACATTTTGGCTCGAACTATCGCTCCCCATATGAGAACGCCTTCTACATATACACTCAAGGGCCAGCTCGCTTTAAAACTCATTAATACTTTAATTTGATATCCTAATCTGTACAATACACATACAGAGTCACCCCTGTCCCCACTCCTAATGGCGATGAATCTCTGAAGGCGTCCAGCCTATAGACCTAATGCCCTACTCCTCTTTAAAATTCGCTCAGTAACACCTTTCGTTTCGATACCATATGCAGTACATAATCATTCTAGAGTGCACCCTCGTCTAATGCGATATCTCGAAAAGGCGTCTCCACCTGAAGACGCTAGTGTCCACATCCCTCATAAATGCTCGCGTAACACCTTTCGTTGATGACCACATATCAGTACATACATTCTAGATGTCTATCCCCTGCCACATATATGGCGATATCTCGAAAAGCGTCCCTCACTATAGACTGGTTATATGGGCCCACTCTCCTGCTTAAAAGTGCTCAGTAGCACCTTTCGTTTGATAGCTCGCATACGTCGAGCGAAACATCTAGAGTCACACTGGCCACCTAATGGCGATATGTTCTGAAAAAAGCTCCACGCTATAGAACTAAGATTAGCTCCTTTTAAACTACTCATTACCACCTTTCATTTGATACCCATTC
>JARSSU010035685.1:0-31164 GCA_029619165.1 Eurosta solidaginis
GCTTGCCAACCACCACCGCGCTCACTCTCAATTGAGTTTAGTTTAGTTAAAACTGCCCACACCCACGCATCGTTTCGTGACCGCAATCGTTCGATCATTTTTTATGATATCGCTCGCCCGCCGCCGCGCATTTTTAACATATTTATTTTGATTTGTGTTAAATTTTAATATAACTCTTCAGTGAAGTAAAATAATAAAGAAAATAATAGTTCAGCATTAAACTCATGCGTGCCCTCTTTTATTTGAACAGTGCTTAGTGAAGTTTTTTATACATGGTCCTTTGGTGCTAAAAAGGCAACCAGCGGCAAAAACAAATTATTTCAAAGTTTATATATGTACATTTATACAATTAACATTAAACGAAAATACGCGGCCGGTACGGACACAAAAAACAAAAAGTGATAAAAATAGTGTTTGAAAAAAACTAGAAAATTGCTACATACAAAAAAAACAACAAAATATTTTAAACAAAATCAACATTTTATCATCAAAAAAAATTATTTGCGTTTGTGTCAAAATTTTGAACGGCAAAAGTATATAACATACATAAATACAATAAAAGGTTACATTAAGGTGTTACAAAAAGAGAAAAAATTTAAAATCCTAATTGAATAACATAAAAGTGAAGGAAGGAAGAAACATAAAAACGCTATATATACAAGAGACAAAAAATAAAAGAAAAAAAGGAAAACAATTATTTAAAAATATTAATAAAGTTGAACAAAATATATACAAACACAGAGAGACAAAAACTTGTGTACCTAAAAACATAAAAGAAAGATAAAAATTGTTCGGTAAAATAAAAAACAAATACCTACTCATATACAGGAAAAAAATTAGGGTGAAGTTGAAAAAAGGAAAAAGTTTTGGAGAAAAAATATAATTTTGAAAAAAAGAAAATTTTCGAAAAATCGCAAAAGAAAAGATATAAGGTGAAATCATAAAAATATATATATAATAAATTTTGTGGCTAAAACACAAAAAACGGAAAATATAAGTAAAAACAGAAGAGAGGTTTGGTGGAAACAGAAAAAAAATTTTTTGTTTCAATATAAAGAAAAAATATACATTAGAAAAAAATATAATTACTCGAAAAAAGGGAATTGTTTGAAAAAACCAAGAAGAAAAATACAAATTTTCAAATAAAATAGAAGTTGAAAAACATAAGTGGAAAAACACATACATACATCAAAATAACATCACTATTACAACATAAACCAACTACACAACATAAAGGAGGTACAACTTTACAACACAAAATATCAACGAGAGGAACATTACAACAAAAGCTAAAGTACAACACAAAACCAACAAGTCACACACAGGTCACACAAAAATGTCTGAGTAAGTACTCTCGTTACCCAATATATTCCCATATATATTCCCTCCGTCTAACGTACGGACCCCAAATCTAAAATCCCAAAATTTATATACCCCTCCGATCTAAAGATCCGGACCCTGGGTATATAACCCAAATCAAAAAGCCTAAACGGCAAAATATTTCATTGGCTTCCTCACTGTTACCAACAGGTACAGTCCCATCAAAAAACCCATATAAATTTTTCAACAAGTAAATTTGCATTCCCGTACCAACGGAAAATCCACTGCCCGGTTCTATATACCCAATAAGTTCGTTGCGCTAAATATCTACATAATTATAAAAATATATACGTATATATGTAATATATGTATATACCCACTTAGCTCGGTAATATTACCCGAGCTACATATTTCTCCAGCGTGAAAAGCACCGCTGCCCAGTTTACCCTTATATACATATATTACATAATATATATTTTATAAAAAACCCATAGCAACAAACTTTGCCAAATTTTTGTCATTTTTCCAAAAGTTTATTTTACCGGTGCACCCAATATTAATCTTGCATACAAACCTACAATTATATGCACCCATAATACCCACACGCACTTGTATATCTTTTTGCATAAGCCAAAAACCCACCCTCAACAAAGTAATTGCATGAGCATACGTAACACATAATAGAAGGAATCAACAAAAAGATCATCGGTTACATATTTTGCATACATTTACTTTGTCAATACAGATCAAGTGCATTGGCACGGCAAACAAAAGGTTGTTGGTACACCACAGTTTGTCGGCAAATATATTTCACCCACTTATATATATACATACATACGTACTATATACCCATATTACTTGTGCTCAGACGCGCTGAGACAAGTACATATAACAAAAAGCCGGTACACATTAGGCCGGTCTCAAAAATAAAAAAATAAAATCCCAGTGAACACAAATATTATAATATTTATATTATTATATACTCACATTACTTGTACTCAGAAGCGCTGAGACAAGCCCGTATTAAAAACCAAGCGTACATTAGGCTGGTTTCAAAAAATTTTTTTTGCACTTTTGACAAAATTTTTTTCGATTTTCACAGCTTAATAAAAGCTCCCATTTTTTAATAAACCAAACTAATTTATAATGCCGAAATCGTCGGACGAAACCCAAAAATTGACCCCTGCAGATAAATGCCTGCAGAAATTCATATATGACGGTAACCAAGTAGAGGTTTACTGCTCAAGATGGTCACCCTCCCAAGCTACCGATTTATCAGAGTGTATGCTTAAGGTCAAATTAGAAGACCTTGATAAAATATGGGCAAAGGTGCTAGAGTCCCATCGAGAAGTAAGTTTCTCAGATAATTACACAGATGTTAGCGGCTCGGTTGAGCAAAAATTCGCTAAATGCTTGGAAACTTACCAAACATGCAAATCAGAAATTTTAGAAGCCTTACAGCTTTTAATACTGCTAGCACCAACCAACAACAAATACCCGCCCACCCAATGAACAATTCAAATGCAAACGGTTTTTATTTAAAAGTACCACCATGCGACACCGAAGTATTTCATGGTGGATACGAAGACTGGCCATCCTTTAGAGATATGTTCACGGCAGTCTATAAAAACCACCCTAAATTATCACCCGCTCAAAAATTATACCACCTACGCCAGAAAACAAAAGGACAAGCTGGGCTTATTGTAAAACAATACCCACTGAGCGATAATAATTTCGAGCTTGCCTGGGAAGCGCTCAGATCTAGGTACGAGAACAAAAGGATACTCGTCGACAACCAATTGAAGACGCTGTTCAACCTACCCACAATATTCGCAGAAAGCGGAGAACAAATACAGAAGATGCAGACAACAATCAACAACTGCATGTCAACCCTTAACACCCAAGGAATCCCGATAACGGACTGGGACCCAATCCTCGTTTACCTCTGCTCATCCAAGCTGCCAAGTGAAAGCCTTTCACTATGGGAACAATCCCTCAGCTCCGAAAAGAACTCCCACTTTGGGAGGATATGAATAAATTTTTGACCAGCAGATACGAGGTAGTAGAGAGAATAAGTACCTATCGACCAGGCAAGGCGAAACCCCAATTTTCGAGTTTTACGCCACGAACGGTGAATCAAAACTCGACCCAATCTAACAATAATAGAACCCATGCATATCACACGGAGTTCAATAAAACGGCTTCGTGTAGATTATGCAATCAATACCACGCAGTCAAATCTTGCGTTAGGTTTAGAAATTTATCGGTATCAGACCGAATCAAATTTGTGAGAGAAAATAGTTATTGCGAAAACTGTTTGTCTACGTCACACCCCAAGAACGAATGTAAAAGTAGTTTCACGTGCGTTTATTGCCAAAAGCGTCATCATTCGCTACTGCATTTGCAGCCCAAACCCCAACAATCACAACCAAACCCCAGAGCTCAAAATGCCCAAGCCGGCACCCCTAGGAGAACGGACGACGAGCGAGCCTCAACATCGAAAGCCGCCGCAAGAGCCACCTCCTCCCTACAGTCTCAAGACAAAAACCCGGTTTCTTCACTCTTCTCGAGTAATCATGGAACCACCCTACTACCCACAGCAATAGTATCAGTATACTTTGCTGGCGAATTTCATAAAATTCGTGCCCTAATAGACCAAGGTTCACAAAAAACTTTTGTATCATCCCGTATACAAAAGGTTCTTGGTCTACCCACAAAAGAGTCTCTCCCCCAGATATCTGGAATGGGTGGAACGGTTGTGAAAAATGCCAATAAAGTCTGCCAGATAACATTCTGTTCAGCAGACTTAACCCAAATGATAGACGCACAAGCAATAATTTTGCCGAAGCTAACTAAGTTCTTGCCCACAGTCAGAGTTTCAAGCATCGATCTCGAAGAACTGTCCCATTTACCGTTAGCCGATCCACAGTATTCGATACCATCTAAAATCGATGTGGTAATCGGCAGCGATATCACCCCGCAAATCCTCACCGAAGGGCTCCTACGAAATGTGAGTGGAACATTACTTGCCCAAAACACAATATTCGGATGGATATTAAGCGGCCCTGTAGCTGAAAAGGTATCAACCTTCAGCACTCATGTCACGGAATGCACCGATGACCCCATCAATCAACTTTTGAGACAATTTTGGGAACAGGAAGAAGTTCACCAAACCCAACAACGATCAGCAGATGATGAATACTGCGAAGCACTCTACCGGATAACCACAATTCGTGAGGAAGATGGACGCTACAGAGTAAAACTACCTTTCAAATCGGAATTTCCAGCCAATCTGGCACTCGGTCATTCACGACCCGCAGCACAACAGCAGTATATCAGCATCGAACGAACCCTCGAAAGAAAACCCGAATTAAGAGACAAATATTTTGAAGTCCTTAATGAATATTTAACCATGGATCACATGGAACCCGCCTCCCAACAAGAGATAATTAGAGATGGTAAATATCTATCATTTTATCTACCCCATCATGCTGTCATAAAACCCGACAGCAAAACCACAAAAGTGCGAGTCGTCTTCAACGCATCAAAAATGTCGCATTCTGGCAACTCGTTGAACGACGTGCTTCATACAGGCCCCATTCTACAAATGACTTAATGCTCGTCATACTCAAATGGCGACTTTATAAGTTTGTTTTCAACGGCGATATTGAGAAAATGTATCGCCAAATACTCATCCACGAAGAAGATAAAGATTTTCACCGAATCGTTTTTCGAAAACACCCAACTCTGCCGATAGAAGATTTCCGACTAAAAACAGTACCACGATTGTCAAGACGAATATCCGCTCGCTAAAAACATTTTATTAACGAAACATATGTTTGACGATATTTTGTCAGGCGGTCACAATATACAGTCCACTTTGAACTCTATGACTCAAGTTATCGAAGCCTTAAAATCGGCAGGGTTCCCTTTGAGGAAGATGTCGGCAAACCACCCTGAAATTTTAAAACCCGTTCCCGACCCTGATTTGCTAGACGTCGACTTCCTTAAATTCCATGATTCGAGTTCTCACAAAAACCCTTGGAATTCAGTGGAACGCGCTAACCGACACCTTCACCTACACGTATGATCCACCATCAGCAGAAAACACGACTACAAAAAGGCAGATTCTATCAGCAGTCGCAAAACTGTTTGACCCCGCAGGATGGCTTTCACCAATATTGATTCTTGCCAAATGTTGCTGCAACAACTCTGGATGGAAGGAACGGATTGGGACGAGGACGTGAAGCCCGGAGCTCTCGAAAATGGACCTCATTTATGAAAATTTACCTCATATCAGAGACATTAAAATCCCTAGGTGGGTACAGTATTCCCCCGATAAACTAATCCAGCTGCATGGATTCTCAGATGCTTCAGAAAAGCATTTTGTGCCTGTATATATTTACGAGTACAAACCCATGAAATTAGTTTTTCATCCCATTTGCTAGCTGCTAAAAGCAAAGTAGCACCCCTCCAAACCGTGAGTCTTCCACGGTTGGAACTCTGTGGAGCAGTTTTACTCTCCAAGCTAGTGAAACAGCTGCGAAGTGAGCTGAATCTACCCCAACACGAACTCATTCTCTGGTGCGATTCTGCCATCGTACTGGCCTGGTTAGAAAAACCACCCCATACCTGGAAAACGTATGTCGCCAACAGAACCTCTGAAATTCTTAAGAACGTTGACAACGCCACTTGGAGGCACGTTTCCAGTAAGGATAACCGAGCGGATTTGGGCACTCGAGGCTGCAAGCCTCAGGATTTAGTCCAATGTCCATTATGGTGGGAAGGACCTAATTGGCTTATCAATCCATCAACTTCGTGGCCAAAGGATATTTCTCACCACCCAACTCCCCCCGAACAACGACATGTGGAAGTATTCCACACCCTGCAGGAAGAAAATATAGATATAATCGACCGCTTTTCGTCATTTTCTCGAGCGCTTAGAGTCGTGGCCTATATGTTGCGGTTTATCAAGAAAGCAAGGAAACTGAAAGTTCCAGCCACGCTTAACCTCACCCACGCCGAAGTGAATGATGCCAAAATCAAAATCATCATTCAAACTCAACGGAATCATTACGGAGACACGATAGAGCTGCTTCAAACGTCAGGACCCTTACCCAAAAAAGAACACCCTTCTGACATTAAACCCCATGCTAGATGACTCAGGAATCATGCGAGTTTCTGGAAGATTAGCATATGCCACCTATAGCTTTAATGAGCGGCACCCAATTATCATACCCGAAAACTCTCGATTTTGTTCTCTTCTGTTGGACTTCCTCCATTCGAACCTGCTTCATGCCGACAAACAGCTGATGATCCGAATGGTACAGCAACAGTACTACATTCCACGTTTGAAGCAAAAGGTCAAAAAGCTCGTCTTCCACTGCAAAACCTGCACCATCTATAAACAGCAGATGAAAACGCAGATAATGGCAGCCTTGCCACCCGAGAGGTCAACGTATTCCCTACCCTTTCATACAACAGGAGTCGACTTTGCTGGACCATTTATGGTAAAAACTTCTCCCCTTCGCCGAGCTTCGTATGTCAAAGCTTACGTTTGTGTGTTCGTCTGTTTTTCCACAAAGGCTGTTCATTTAGAAGTGTGCTCTGATCTCACCACGAATGCCTTCAACGCAGCCTTTGCCCGATTCACTGGCCGCCGTGGCCTACCCCACCAGATATATTCTGACAACGGAAAGACGTTCGTCGGCGCACAACGCGGATTACAAAGAGAATTCACCACATTCCTCAAGGAAGTCGCTACAGACGTCGCCGAAAAGTATGCAGCTCACGGATTCTCATGGAAATTCATCCCCCCATACGCTCCCCACATGGGTGGTCTATGGGAAGCGGCCGTGAAAAGCTTCAAGATACACTTTACGAAAGTAGCAGGAAACCAGAAGTTCTCCTTCGAAGAGCTTACTACCCTCGTAATACGCATAGAGGCGGTCCTCAACTCCCGACCGCTCTCCCCTATGTCCGAAGATCCAATGGATCCCCTAGTCCTAACCCCAGGGCATTTCTTGCGTGGCGCGCCGCTCTTGTCGTTACCGGAGCCAACTGCAGAGCATCTCACCTTGGTCAACAAATGGCAGAAACTGAAAGTGCTTCACCACCAATTCAGCACACGATGGAAGAGCGAGTATCTCAAGGAGCTGCATAAGCGGTACAAATGGAAATGCCCTCAACGCAATATTCAAGTTGGAGATTTAGTCGTGGTAAAGGAGGATTTACTACCCCCGAACGAATGGCGTTTGGGACGGGTAATCACTTTACACCCTGGATCGGATAACAATGTTCGAGTTGTGGAACTCAAAACCCAAAATGGACTAATAACCCGTAATATTGCCAAACTGTGCGTGCTACCAACTGCCTAGTAATGCCAACCCTACCTCTGGTACCCTCTGTTTCATTACCCTAGCAATCTGAAAAAGATATATAAGCTACCCTCACCCATGCCTAAAAAATACGAATATTTTTTTTCTTTTCTTGTCTTTACAGGACCCGCAGAACAACCGAGGGACCAAAGTGTCGTCTCTGTGGTCAACGGCATGTGCTGAGACAGTGCCGGGCCTTTTTGCGATGCAACCCGAGGAGAGATACCAATGTGCCAAAACCCACCGGCACTGCCTCAACTGCCTCGCAATCTCACACTCCACCGGGGCGTGCGACTCCCCAAGCAGCTGCCGAAAATGCTCACTCGGCCACCACACTTTGCTCCACCGGGCTCGACCGAACAACCATGCGGACAACGACAGCCGCCGAAGAGACAGGGCAACCCCACGAGCCCGCACGGAAAACCGCCAGAGCGCGGTACAAAGCCAATCGGCTCGTCAAAAGAAAAAAAATACGACAATTAGTAGCCGAGGCACGAGCAGCCTTGGACAGAGTTGACGCCGCCCTTAACCCATCAACGCGTCGGGCGGGGGGGGGAGCATGTTGAAGACATGATCCAATTTTCGGACTAAGTCCGCCCCCTCCGTCTGGCAACACCCCGGCCAGTGCGGCCAAGCGCAAGCAGTGCAGCTCAGCCGTGCTTGCCAACCACCACCGCGCTCACTCTCAAGTGAGTTTAGTTTAGTTAAACTGCCCACACCCACGCATCGTTTCGTGACCGCAATCGTTCGATCATTTTTTATGATATCGCTCGCCCGCCGCCGCGCATTTTTAACATATTTATTTTGATTTGTGTTAAATTTTAATATAACTCTTCAGTGAAGTAAAATATAAAGAAAATAATAGTTCAGCATTAAACTCATGCGTGCCCTCTTTTATTTGAACAGTGCTTAGTGAAGTTTTTATACACCGATATGTGATTCGAATTCGACAATTGCCTCAGCAAAAAGTATGTATGCATCCATTTTAATTTGATATGTATACAGATAGAAATCCGGAAGATTTAATGTATACTTTTGAGATAAAAACCTTTTGTTTCCCCCTCTGTTCAGCTAGTGTTATGTAATTAAGTACCGCAAGTAAGGTAGAAACCCTCAGTTGCGTTTTGATCGGTGGTAGAAACCCACCGACTCGTATACCTAGCTAAGTGCTACCGCAAGTAAGGTAGAAACCCTCAGTTGCGTATTGATCGGTGCTAGAAACCCACCGACTCGTATACCTAGCAAAATGTTAACGCAATTAAGGTGAAAACCCTCAATTGCGTTATAATAGGTGTTAAAATTCCACCGATTCGTATAACTAGCTAAGCTACTGAAAAGAGAGCTAGAGAAAAGAGGGCACAAAGGCAAAAGCAAACTAAAAATAATGTTGATAGACAAAAGGCCTTTTTAACACTTAATTCAATTAAAAAAAGTTCACTTAAAAAAATTTGTGCGTTGTAAATTATAACCACGTACGTTGATTGTTGTTGCGGCTATCTGTGCTTGGTGGTGGTTTTTTGTTGAAAGATGATTTTGTTTTTATTCCAAATGCTGCTCTATCTCGAAGGTCTTGTTTGTTGTACCAAAAATTATATTATGATAATCTTGATTTGCTTTTTCTGTGATGTGGACTGTATATGTAGATCAAGTTCTGATCGCTTGTAAAAATCTCACTGTGAGAAAGGACCAAATGTTGGCCTCGCAGAACGCTCGGTGGCGCGGAGGTCCAATATTTATTTATTTATTTATTTATTCAGTCTATGAAGATACAGGTCTTACAGACTGCCAATAATGGTAGATACAAAAAATATTAACACAAAGATAACAAAATATACATGTAAATATATAGTTTACAATAAATAATAAGTTCTTATAACAAAAAATTACAGATACAGGTCTTACAGACTGCCAATAATGGTAGATACAAAAAATATTAACACAAAGATAACAAAATATACGTAAATATATAGTTTACAATAAATAATAGTTCTTATAACAAAAAATTAAAAACAATTAAATAGCTGACTTTAAAATATTTATAAAAGCGTCCCTACACATAGAAAAATCAAGCTCAATAGAAGATGAAATCTTATTGAATTCGTTCAGGGCATGTGCAATTGGCGCATTCCTTCCATAATTGGTTCTAATATTAATACCATAAAACCGGCAAACATTACGAAGATCCCTCCTTGGAACATTAAAATTAATTTCCACAAGAAGGTCAGCGCAGTCTACATCTCCGTGGATAATGCCAAACAAGAAAGTCAAGTAGAGAATATATCTCCTGGCTTCCAGGGATTTAAGATTCAAAAGAAGTAAACGAGCAGTATATGGAGGAAAAGGGTATGTAAACCCTTAATGACCGTAAAGCATACTTAAGAAAAAACTTTTTGAACTCGCTCAAGCCTGTTGATTGAGAATTGTTGGAAAGGTCTCCAAATGATGGTAGCATACTCAAGATGAGAACGCACGAATGAGGAGTAGAGTACTTTAAAGTATACGGGTCAGAAAACTCCGAACTATTACGCCGAATGAAGCCTAGCATAGCATAGGCCTTGGCAATGAGGAAATCAATATGGTTCACGAACATACATTTTGTATCAAATACAACCCCAAGATATTTGATTTTTTCAACAGTCTGCAACGTACTGTTAGCGATACTAAACGAACTGTTGAGATTTGAACGAGATTTTGAGTAGTAGTTACGTGAAGCATTTATTTATATTTAATGAAAGATGAGATCTAATGCACCAGGAGTAAAGTTTATCAATATCAGCTTGGAAGATTAATCATATCGTTTGCGGAATTTACAACAGAGTAAACTTTGAGATCATCGGGCGTACAACAGAAATCTAGCGTAAGAGAAGCATGAGCTAATGTCATTGATGAATAAGACAAAAAGTAATGGTCCCAAAAATACTACCCTGTGGGACGCCCGATGTCGCCAAAAAGGGATCTGATGATACCCCATCAATAGAGACGGCACACCATCTATTACTTAGATATGATTTTAGCCACTGCAAAAAGGTTGAATGAAATCCAGGCAGTACAGTTTTGTGAATTATAACATCATGCGATACCTTATCAAAAGCTTTGGAAAAGTCGGTGTAAATACAGTCGGCCTGAAGACCAGATGAAAAGGCAGAGATACAATATTCACTGAACTCCACAAGATTGGAAACGGTAGAGCGACCAGAAACAAACCCATGCTGTCTCGGACAGATCAAGTGCTTCATTGAAAAATAAATCGTTTCCTTGACAACGCACTCAAATAGCTTAGAAACGGTGGAAAGCTTTGAAATTGGCCTGTAATTGCAGACATCAGTCTTACTGCCAGATTTTTAAATAGGAGCTATCGAGGCGAATTTCCAAGCATCAATAAACTCACCAAAGCTAAGTGACAAATTGAACATGATATCTAACGGGACAACTAGGGAAGTGCATCATTTTAGTCAAGGCAGCCGAGAGACCATCAATGCCAGCTTTAGTAGAGTTGCTCAGTTTCGAGATACCACTGAAGATATCTTCAGATGAAATTGACATTGAACCAAAATTTAGGGACGAAGAAATTTCAGACGAGAAGTCAGACGAGGGACTAGCATCATGATTAGCAAAATTAGAACTAAAAAATTCAGCAAACGCGTTAGCCACATTGTGGGGAGTGTTAGCAGGTCTGTCATTGTAGATGACGGTGGCAGGCACCGAGGAGCGAGATTTCTTCGACTTAACGTAATTCCAGAATGCTTTCGGGTTAGACTATATATTCGTCTCAAAGCTTGTAATGTAGTTTCTGTAAAGAACTTCTCTAGACAGTTGAAATCCTCACATAATGTTTATATTTGGTAAAAAATAAGGGGTTTTTGGTTCTTTTAAACTTTTGAAGAACTTGTTTCTTAAATTCTTCAACTTTTTAACCTTGTTGTATACCATGACAACCTATATGGTTTCCTTTTCGCAACTGGTACATGCCTCGTACACAGATCAAAGAGAGTCAACTTAAATATTTCAAAGCATGACCACATCAGAGATGGAAAGCAAATTGTCCCAGTCTATTTCAGCTAGATCCTGATCGAGTCTAGAAAAATCACACTTCGAAAAGTTAAATGAAAAATCATCAATTAAAGAGCGAGCTCCAAACTCATAAAATTCGAGTTTAAGAATTAGAGCAGATGGTGCATATCCGTCGGAGCGAATGGCGCATGGCACTCAGAAAGATTAGAATTTATTTCATTACTAATAAAAATTAGATCTATATTCTATCGGGCCCTGTTTTTGAAACTATTGATTTGATGCAATTTAGACTTATGATATTATTTATAACGTATGGCTCAAAAGACTTAGTAATATTATTAGGTAATAGGCCTGACGCAGAGCAATTATGAGACCAAGAAATTCACAAAGGTTTAAATCCCCTAAAACACATAAGTGATTATCTCCTAATTTATTTAAAAATAGGGACGATATATTGTTAACATGAGCTTTGTAAATTTCTTCCAAGCTGTGCGGCGGTATGTATGATGCAACCAGATATAGAGATCCAGACCACGGACATTGACGCAGATCTGGTCAAGGATGGTATCACAATTATCTAACATAATAAGGAGGCATTATACTTGCGTTGAACAGCGATTAGTACGCCACCCCCTCTTGAACGCCCAGTTTTAGTACAATCCCTGTCCTTACGAAAACGACGAATAGCTTGGGATCGAAGAACTCAGCGTCGAGAAATCTGAAGTAAGCCAGGATTCAACAATGACAAAAATATCGTACTCCAATTGGCAACTAAATGCTCTCAAAATGTGCGATTTAGTCTGATACCAGAAGCATTTTGGAAATACACTTTAAGCTGTTTGTTAATTATGTTCTCATTACTGCTGGAAGCTAGGTGAACTGGAGTTGCTTTTCCACTTGAGGAAAAAAACGGAAAGGGCGAACATTCACACCAGCAGGCCACAAGTCTGGCGATAAAATTTTCTCATAAACAGCATTAGTAACGGCAAGCTTAAAGTTTACTTTGGTTATTGAGTCAACAGGTGTATCTTTCTTAACGAGCCCTTTGCATGAAAATTAGACCGATCGGCCTTCAGATGCCTTACTAGGTAGCTAATAATATCATTAGAAGAACTGACGGCTGAAATGACGATAGATGAAGCCAAATCATTCCAAAACTTCAGTGCTATCTTTCAGCGCAGAAGGGGATAAAGATGCAGGCGTAGAATAGATGTAGATGTGAACGTAGAAGTAGATGATGATAAGTCAGGTGCAGAAGTTATAATCGAACCGACAGTGCTAGGCTGCTTACGACGTTTGTATGTTTGTTTGGTATTAACATTGTTTTTTATTACCAGCGCCATCCATACAGGTAACATTAGAGTTATTAGCCTGTGATTTAAGAACCGAAGCAAACGATCTACCACTATTAGCAGAATTATTAACAGAGTTTTTCTCATAGGTTTGAGACACAGCTGTGGTGGTAGCATTGTTTAATAGCTATTGGTACTGAAGAATTTTTTCTTGTTTTCACGTTCATAGCACTATTTTTAACAGTAGAACAAGCATCAACATTGGTAGCCATAGCACACGTATTAGTAACTGCTGTATGTTTAGAAGCAGCAGGCAAAGCAGAAAGAATAACTACTTTTTCACTTGTCGTGTGTGACGATGAGGAAGTACCATTAGAATGAGCAGTACCAATTATACCCACATTCGAACGAACATTGGAAACAGCAGCAATGCATGACTCAAAGGAAGAGCGAGAGCGACAGGTAGCCAGCGGCAAATTACAGAGCGCATTCTGCATAGAGCTTAACTTAACTTGCAGGTCGCTGACTTGTCGACGTAAACGATTACCGATTACCTTCGTCTATTGATGTTTTAAGCAGACGTAAAATCTTCTCTTCATTGCCTTTTAGCACAGCAATATCACACACTAACGGCAGAATGTTTCTGAAGCAATTTCAGGGAAAAATTTTTGGCATACCCAGTGAATACAACGTTTGCTTCGATGAAAATGATGGAAACCAAATATTACCAAGTCTTAAAGACGCATTCGCTACCACCAGTGATCGCGCAAAACAACTTAGAATTTTAACCATTTGCAAAGATTGGCCTCATCGGAAAATTCAACATCATTTCTCTGCTACAGTTCGTATGATAATTGTTGCTAGAAAATTGCTGAGGAAAAAGGAATTCTGGCAGAAGTAAATCCCAAGAGTCATCCGTCATTAGAAAGAGAAGTTATTGATTTAATAACATAATTTTATGAACTCGATGTAAATAGTTGTGCGATGCCCGGGAAAAAAGATTTTGTCTCCGTAAAAATTAATAACGAACGCATTCACGTGCAAAAGAGGCTACTGTTGATAAAATTACGCGAATTTCGTCAAATGTTTAAGGAAAATCACCCCCGCGGTTAAGTGTAGTTTTTCAAAATTTGCAACTTTGGGGCCATATTGTGTTTAGCAAGTTCAAGTGGTACTCATTCAGTATGTGTTTGTACTATACATGATAAAATTATTAGTCGAAGGACCTAACATCAAACATCTAACTGTTGAGTCTGTGCGTATGTTATGTCTTAATGCATCAAAAAATTGTTATTTTCGGAAAATGTGCCCAGTGCCCTGGGGCAACAAATTTGATCGATGAAATAAGAACAATTTTGGAGGATAGCTTCTTTGAGGAAGTAACTTATAGACAATGGGTGAACGTCGATAGAACCACTTTGCTAGTAATGGTATCCCCAGTTGATGAATATGTACTTACAAAAATTAGAGTCCGGTTTAAAAATATTAGTGTTGCAGTCATACGTAGTTAAAAGCCAAAATAAGTTTATAAGCAGCAAAAAAGAATCTTTACCAGAAAATTAATGCATCGTTCTCTGTGATTTTTCCGAAAACGATGCATTTGTCGGGAAAAATGCTGCTCAAGGAATTCATTGGAATAACAATTAGGCAACAGTTCATCCACTTACCATTTATTACAGGCATGAAGCGGCGAAATTCGTATTATTATTGTTATTCTTTTTTCGGTCTATGATAACAATATCTTACAGACTAGAAATGTACTGACTAAATTGGCTGGGATTGAGTACTAGGCATAAAATGAAGTAATCTTATCGACGAATTGGGATATTGTTAATTTCCCTGACAGCCCTAGTAATGAGCGCGAGGTAGTGGTAATTAGATTAACTGCAGTAAGATGGAAAGCGTATTGGGAACGTAGGATGCGATTTGGGACATTGAAGCAAGTTTATCGAGCAGATTCACGCAATCAATTAAGCCATTAACAATGTCGAAAATGAACATTATCGAATGGATTGTGCGCCTACTAGAGAGGGATTTCAAGTTTATGAGCAAACACCGTGCAGTATAGGATGAAAAGGGATCGATGAAATGAAGTGGATAGAGAGCAAAGCGAGTAAAGCTACGCTGTACACGCTCGATTCTGTCCGAATATAACTATATAATGGGTTCCAGATAATTGAGCGTACTCCAACTTAGACCAGGCAAGACAACTAAAAGGGATTTTCATGTATAGGGATCTTTAAATTCTTTCGCATAACGCTTCAAAAAGCCCAATTCGAAAAAGGCCTTAGGAATAACTGTATTCACATGACTGACAAAGGTAAACCAGAGTCAAACAGAACGCCTAGATAAGAGAATACCTCAACTGAGAACAGTTGAGTGTTAAGACTCGAGTAAGTTGAATTTATACGATTACGCGTACGTGACAAGGTTAAATGAAACCATTTTTTATGTTAAGCAACAGCTTGTTTTTGAGACTCCAATCAGTAAGACTGTTGAGTTCATTTGTAGCCGAAGCGCGTCAGCCACGCAGGTACTCTAGAATACAATTTCAAGTCATCAGCATAGAAAAGAATTGCGAGTGATTAAAGCAGGACCGGATATCATTGATAAACAAACAAAAGAAGCGGGCCTAGAATACTACCCTGCGGTACTCCGGGGTTACCAAAAAGAGTAAGGCGCAGTACCAGCGATTTCTACAAACGTTGTTCTGTTCGTGAGGTAGGATCGTAACCACAGAAGGAAGACTCCATGGAAACCAGGAGCTCAAGCTTGTGCAATAAAATATCATGAGAGACTGTATCGAAGCTTCAGAGACATCGGTGTAAATGGTATCAAACTGATATCCACTCTTAAAGGCCGATAAACAGTACTCTGAAAAAAACGCAAGATTGGTTACGGTGGAACGACCACAGATAAAACCATGTTGGTTGGGATCAATAATTTCTTTAACTGCCAAGAATAACTTATATTTTACCACCTTTTGAGATTGGACGGTAATTTCTGACATCATTCTTGTTACCAGATTTGTGGATGGGTGTAATGGAGCTCACCTTCCATTTGTCGATGAAAATACCGGAGGAAAGGGAAAGGTTACTATCTGAATAAAGGGAAAGCTAAGGATGAGCAGCATTTCTTAAGGAAAAAAGAGGTGAGGCCATAGGATCATTTTATAAGGACAGTTTAAAGCAGATGCAAAATGCTCCAAAATCAACGCAATGCGAACCAAGATAATCACCGTAATAATTATAGTGCACACCCAGCATATATACACAAATTGGACTTGAAAAAATCACCAAAGAGAGTTACGCTGTCATGCAGAGAAGAGGAGGAAAGACCATCCAGAGTCGTACAGCTAGGAATATTCGAGCATTCTTTCTTAGGACGGATGAAGTTCCAGAATGCTTTGGGATTGGACTTTAACTCTCCTCGTAGCGAGATATATATTGTCATAAAGAGTTTTATCAAGTTCATTGAACTCTTTATTAGGCTGAGATACTCTGAAGCTAAAATCGTTTGTGGACATGAAAATTTTATAATATTTATTTCGTTTGTTCTTCAGTCTTTAAAGCCTTCTCGTATACCAAGGTACTTATGTCTCCGAGGAGGGATCAGATTTAGGTTAGAGTTTCAAGACTAGTAAATTTGTTCAAGAAACATCTCATAGCACTCAGCAACATTACGCGAAAGAAAAATAGAGCTCCAATCAATTTCGTTGAAAATTGCATTTAAAGAACCATAATCAGCATTTCTGAAGTTTAAAGACTGGGAATCGATTGTGTAGATTTTAGAAAATGGCAAAACTGAAGGATAAAAGAGCGGCACATGGTGCATATCAGATTTACAGATAGGGAAATTACACTTTTGTAACTGAAAGATCAAGTTCTCATCAATGACTAAAAAGTCAAGGAGTTACCAAGCATGTTGGGAATATATTAATTTGGGATAGATTAATGCTGGAAAGACTATCTAGAACATGGATCTCATATGGGAGGCTAGCATTAGAGGCAGTTAGGACACCGGTCATAAGCAGCTCAGACCAAACGATCTTGTTTAAGTTAAAATCACCCAGTATGCAGAAGTGGTGATCTTCATGATTTTCATAGATATGTAAAATGTTATTGATATTGTCACGGATATTAGCATCACTGAGCTATACCATCACTAAGGCGATGCTAACGCCATGCTAAGCGATATTTACGTCAATAATCAAATCATGTATACACATATATAAGGCAGCCGAGAGATGTCACACACAGAAGCGTTTACTTATACGCCTATGTGTGCGCGAGAGACTGTAAACTAAAAACATTCACATCAATAATTCAATCATTATATCCACACATATGTAGGTACACGCAGCTGAGAAGCAAGGCACAACCATATGCAGACATCTTATTTGAGATGCTCCTAAATGTAGGCAATTATAATTGTGGAAGTGTCGCTCACACATACAAGCATGGGGTATGAGAGAAGCTATAAAATCGTGCAATTTTAGTTATAGCTGAGAAGTTTGAGAGCTCATGGACAATGCTAGTAGATTCTAGAAGATGCGAACGAGGAAACCAGAGAGTATAAAAAGACCGCAGATGTAGAGGCGCTGAAATTCAGTTTGATTTGAGTTGTCAAGCAGTTACGACTAACACGATATCTAGCGAGCAATAGGAGTATTATTTTGAAAGTCAGTTTCCTTTAAGCTATCAGTTTGGTTATTAAGCTATTCGTTGCACCGTTTGAGTGTTATTGTGAAGTATTTTAATAAAGGCCATTTTTCCATTATTCAATATTGGAGTTATTTATTCAACAGTTTAGCGATACGAACCTAGCAAAAGGGCAAGTAAGAGGATTTTCAGAAAATTCGTTACAATATGGAGTGCATATAAGTGTTCAGAACTGTTTGGCGGAATGTAAGATACGCAGATAAACAAGCTACCAAAGGTGCCGAAGATGCGGACACACAGTTGATCTAAAAGCGTATCTGCGTTTCCAAGAGCGACGATTGACGACCTAAATGCACGTTTTACCGCAATTAAGACACCCCCACCCCTACTACAGCCTGTTTTTTTCGCATCTCTATCCCTACGATAATATGAAAAATATTCGGATCAACTAGTACAAAAACATCGAACTCACACCGAGACGTGAATAAAAATACTTCTTTAGTCTTAGTACGCATTCCAGAGATATTTTGGTAATAAATTTTAAGAAGCTTAAGATTTTCAATATTATTATAATCAGAAAGACAAGAAGTATTAACTACGCTGTTATTTAAGTCGGTCACTTCAGTTCCTTGGGACGTTACGAAATGACTGGACGTTTATCCCAGTTGGCCATAGGTTGGTATCTAGAAGCAGACTATAGAAGTCGGGAGAGTCGCCCAGTTTAAAATTAGTCTTCCGTATACTCTGAAGCGGGTGTCTTTCTTAACTAATTTGTAGCAAGAAATAAAAAATAGCTTTGTTTTCATTTCGGACTGTTTTCATCACAACACAATTGCCGTGCATTTATTTCAAAAATACTTGGTGGAATATGTTAAAAATAACTTTGAAAATATTTCATCGGTATATAAAAACAAAAAGAATTTTGTTTAATCTTACCCACCATCAAAAAGATTTCGGTTTGAGTGCGGAGTGACACTTTTTCCAACTTCACATCCGAAAAATGCATGCGATGGTTTAGGTGGGACCTTGAAAAGATTGGCTGCCAGAGTAAGTCTACAGAGAGCGAATAATCCAATTCAAACGCCAAAAGAATTATTTGATTGGGCAATAGCGGCTATCCCTAATGTTTCATTTAAATATGTGGAAAACGAGGAACACTACAAAGAAGAAAAGAACCTTGAAGCTAGATTTAAAAAGGCAGTAGCAGTGAAAGGGACGTTGACATACCACTGCATGATTCCAGTGGCAGAAGGAACAGTAAAAGCAAAGTTTTTTCTTTGGATGATCATTCAGTTGAAGTTCAAGTTATGAAATAATTATTACGAAATATGTATAAATTTAAATGAAATTAAAAATTATTGTCAAGATGGCTTTAACGGTTTGTAGTAATTAATTAGTACATCAATTGCCGTCTTCAAGTTTGTTTATATATTAGACCGAATACGTTCAATAAACCTTGCTCATTTTCTACTTATAATAATAAAATATAATAATATAAAAATAACTTGGAAAATCTTAATTTTACAAAAATAAGTATTATAATTTATTATAAATTATTAAATCCTATATTATTGGAAATTATTAAATTCTATTTTCGAATACGAAGTTTTTTATATTGTTACAAGTAGTATCTAAACACACATACACATATACATATTTTTCTTACGACGGTTTTGAAGTGTGCATTCCCCATTTTATTTTCAATAATATATGTAAATACATTTTAAAAATAAAATTGTTTTTTTATTTGTATTCTATTGCCTATTGTACTACAATAATAGCTGTGTTTTTTCTCATCTATATACGTTTACGCTTAAACTTTATATGGACTGCTAGCGACAAACTTTAGATACACCTCTGAAATTCCTACGCATAAAATTCGTACTAAATTTCAATACGCATTATACTCAGATGTAACTGAAATATGTGTCTATGTTTCACCCTCTGCCCTAATTCTATGTATTCTATGCGCGTCACTATTTATCACCACTAATTCAGCTATATGTTATACACATATAGCTTTTCGGTACACCCTGTTCCTGTAGCTAGTTGTTTAACTACAGCCGCTAGATGGGTCTCCTAAGCATTATCTAAGCGAGGATAGGCGTTTTTTTTCACGCACAAACGAAACGTATACGCTTGTAAAAAAAACACGTCTAATGATTTGGTAAACACAAATACTAGCTACCTGTTAAGTGATTAGTACCCAATATGCACAAGAACAACTTTTTTCCAACCTTTAAGAAATATGTAGTTCTCAAATGGGAATCCAACTTTTACAACATTTGGAGATCAAATCGTTTTTTCCAAAGTTTGTTTTCAAATTGAGTGCTCTTGGAGGTCAATTTGAGATATTATTTAAAATTTTTTTACATGGTAACGCGTTTATTCATTTATGTGTGTGGCAATGCTGGCCAATCATCTGTCAAAAGATTGGATAGCAGTGAAACTGAAAGTAGTGGAAAAAGTGAATTAATTGATATATTTCGGGGAAGTACCAATTTTAATATGGTAAGTATTTAGTTAATTTAATATTCATATGTGCAACTATTAAAATGCATAGAAGCAAGAAAATTAAAAGTGAGGTAAGGCAGGTAGTGGCTTGGCTGTCGGAGTGCTCGCCAACAATTGAAAGTTTGCCAATGGAGCCTTCCCCGTCAACTGCTGCATACAATCCTCCTTTGGAAAAATGTTCAAGTGAAGAAACTTATTTTTAAATATGTAAAATGAATTACTATTTATTTTAATTTATGTTTATTCTATTAAACTGAAACCAATTTATATACAACGCTGTTATTTTTATTCAATTCGGATGGGAAATTTAATTCTAGAAGAGTTTTCTTTTTCATTTGAATCCAATTGGAGATTGATGATGGAGTTCAAATTTATATCAAAGGATTTCTTAAGTGGAGAACTAAGGGCCTCATTCTCTATTACGAAACGAACGTTCGTTTCGCCTCAGAGACGAATCGCTAGTGTATTTGCATTATGTTAAACGATTGCAACATATTTTTTGACATTTGCTTTCGCCTTCCTGTTTAATATTAAGTAAGAAACGTAAAGGCCGAACGAAAACGATAGAGAAGACCATTGCTATACGAAATCGTTTGGAGGCGAATCGTTCGTCTGAGCTATCGTTCGCAATACAGAATGAAGCCCTAAGATTATTTACGTATAAAAATTGTTATAAATAAATAAATTTAGTGAGTTTGAACAAAAGTTGACTCATTATTTCTGATTTAATTTTTTTGAAAGCACCTAAATGAAAAACAAAGAATCTGTTAAATAAAGACCTATGCTTTTACGTGTAAGTAAAATTTGTTCAAAAAAAATAGGCCGGTTAAGTTATTACTTCTCTTTAAAGTTTTTTTGTGCACTAACAATTATTTTAGAACAATTTTTTTAAGGATTTTGGTACAGACCAATATAGGTAATTGGCAACAATATTTTTATTTCCACAGAAAATGAGCGAAGCAGTAGTTCTCTCACCGTTTGGCGTGTACAAATATATACATATGTAGAGATGAAACATTTGAGCAACGCGGCAATTGAGAATTCTATTAATTATAAACAAATAGAGTAATATTTGTTAACAAAAATAGGCTTATGCACCGGCTGATCAATACGAATCGATTCATATAACTTTTATATGATTTTACGTATGCTAAGTATGCGAAACAGCCTGTCAATTGATTGTATGGAAATTTTGTTAGAGTATTAATATATAGATAGTAGAGTAATATACGGCCTATGCAATATTTCGACCTAAAATCGAAAACGTTTTTGGGTCGTTTTTTTCGTTTAATATACAACGTGAAATTTTCCGATTCAATCAAGTTGCATTTAAATAATAATAAACTAAGTTGAAATAAAAGATAATATAATAAAATAAAATAAGAAATATCAAAATATCTTAGCATAAAAGACAATATACAAATTTTATTGTAATATCTTTGTAGTAAATTTAATATACAACGTGATAAAAGATAATATAATAAAATAAAATGAGAAATATCAAAATTAATTAACATAAAAGACAATATACAAATTTTAATGTAATATCTTTGTAGCAAATTTATTTATTTTTTGTAGCAAATTTATTTATATTTTGTTCACCATAAGACGTGCTATATCTAAAATGAGCATAAAAATCTGGAAATGCAAAAAACATTTCGGTCAAATTTGCAATTAATTGTTATAAATAAATAAATTTAGTGAGTTTGAACAAAAGTTGACTCATTATTTCTGATTAAATTTTTTTGAAAGCACCTAAAATGAAAAACAAAAACGGCAAATCTGTTAAATAAAGACCTATGCTTTTACGTGTAAGTAAAATTTGTCCAAAAAATAGGCCGGTTAAGTTATTACATCTCTTTAAAGTTTTTTTGTGCGCTAACAAATATTTTAGAACAATTTTTTAAGGATTTTGGTACAGACCAATATAGGTAATTGGCAACAATGGGAAACAATATTTTATTTCAACAGAAAACGAGCGAAGCAGTAGCTCTCTCACTGTTTGGCGTGTGCAAATATATACATATGTAGAGATGAATATTTGAGCAACGCGACAATTGAGAATTTGGAGCTATGTACTCAGGGGGTTTGTGAACATAATGCGTCCTACAGATGGCAATTTCGATAGTTGCACAGATTTTCGAATTTACAAAAAACTTTTTCTATTAATTATAAACAAATAGAGTAATATTTGTTAACAAAAATAGCCTATGCACTGCGGCTGATCAACGATTTAAAACGTAATTCAAAAAGAAAAAAACCCAAATTTGACTAAATTGCTTGGTTTCCGCACAATGTATTATAATTTCGGAGTAAGTATAAAAACTACAAAAAAAATGAATTTCACTACAATCCATTTCATCATTTGTAGTTATAGGAAAAGTACTTTTAGTGCTTCCAAATTGCTGCGTTCTTGGTTTTTTTGAGATGCGTTTGCGATATCTCCGAAACCTGTGGACCAAAAAAAAATTTTTTTTCCTATGACAAACTACAAACGAATTAAAACGTATTTCAAAAAGAAAAAACCCAAATTTGCTTAAATTGATTGGTTTCCGCACAATGTATTATATTTTCGAAGTAACTATAAAAACTACAAAAAAATGAATTTCACTACAATCAATTTCATCGTTTGTAGTTATAGGAAAAGTACTTTTAGTGCTTCCAAATTGCTGCGTTCTTGGTTTTTTTGAGATGCGTTAGCGATATCTCCGAAACCTGTGGACCAAAAAAAATTTTTTTTCCTATGAAAAACTACAAACGATTTAAAACGTATTTCAAAAAGAAAAAACCCAAATTTGCTTAAATTGCTTGGTTTCAGCACGATGTATTATATTTTCGGAGTAAGTATAAAAACTACAAAAAAATTAATTTCACTACAATCAATTTCATCGTTTTTAGTTATAGGAAAAGTACTTTTAGTGCTTCCAAATTGCTGCGTTCTTGGTTTTTTTGAGATGCGTTAGCGATATCTCCGAAACCTATGGACCAAAAAAAAATTTTTTTTCCTATGACAAACTACAAACGATTTAAAACGTATTTCAAAAAGAAAAAACCCAAATTTGCTTAAATTGATTGGTTTCCGCACAATGTATTATATTTTCGGAGTAACTATAAAAACTACAAAAAAATGAATTTCACTACAATCAATTTCATCGTTTGTAGTTATAGGAAAAGTACTTTTAGTGCTTCCAAATTGCTGCGTTCTTGGTTTTTTTGAGATGCGTTAGCGATATCTCCGAAACCTGTGGACCAAAAAAAAATGTTTTTCCTATGAAAAACTACAAACGATTCAAAACGTATTTCAAAAAGAAAAAACCCAAATTTGTTTAAATTGCTTGGTTTCCGCAAAATGTATTATATTTTCGGAGTAACTATAAAAAATTACAAAAAAATGAATTTCACTACAATCAATTTCATCGTTTGTAGTTATTTGTTTATTTATTTATTTATTTATTATTATTATTACAGCTTTTATGCCTAGATTTACAACATATAAACTTATCACATGTAATATGAAATCTCTATCGTATCACAGTTGTGCGACAATATAAGTATAATTTATTTTCAAACATATTTAAGTCTTCACAGTTTCTAATTTCTACAGGAAGCTCATTAAATATTTTTAGACCTTTATAGAAGAAGTTAAGCTGTCCTCTTTCCGTTGTAAAGAGCGGAAGTCTGTTGCTCAAATACTCTGGCAGATTACCTTTTTTAATATTAAAAATAAAAATCATCACAAAGAAAAGGATCCGCTGTTTTACACTAAGCCATTGCAATTCGTTTAGCATTTCTCTTGTCGGAGTATCGTATTTTTTCTTTAGAATAAACCTCATCGCTTTATTTTGCATTTTTTGTAAACTGTCTATCACACTATCTGCCACTAAAAACAATATATAAGGGCAGTAATTAAAATGAGGTTCCACGATTGTTCTATATACAAGAATTTTATGCTTTTTTGAAACAAATTTACATGATCTGTATAAAAAGCCTATCTTTTTTGCAATCTTTTCACTTTATTATCAATAACTATACCAAATTGCTGCGTTCTGGGTTTTTTTGATTTGCGTTAGCGATATCTCCGAAACCTATGGACCAAAAAAAAATTTTTTTCCTATGCAAACTACAAACGAATTAAAACGTATTTCAAATGAAAAAACCCAAATTTGCTTAAATTGATTGGTTTTCCGCACAATGTATTATATTTTCGGAGTAACTATAAAAACTACAAAAAAATGAATTTCACTACAATCAATTTCATCGTTTGTAGTTATAGGAAAAGTACTTTTAGTGCATCCAAATTGCTGCGTTCTTGGTTTTTTTGAGATGCGTTAGCGATATCTCCGAAACCTGTGGACCAAAAAAAAATTGTTTTTCGTATGAAAAACTACAAACGATTTAAAACGTATTTCAAAAAGAAAAAAACCAAATGTGCATATGTACACAGAAGCCTGTGCCTGTCGATCAGCTTTTGAGCATTGTATCATTGAATATATAAGTATGAAAATATGAACCAAAGTAGAAATGTACATACATACATATTCAATAATACTCCAAAGTAAAGGCAGATATAAATAAACACTTTGGTCACTTTGATGCTGTGGCAGCGTCTTGAGATAAGAAGAAAAAAACTTGCCGCTTGCTACGTTCTAAAGCAGAGCCGGCCACACAAATACTAAAACAATTGCATAAGTGTGTGTAAAAATTGAGTGACAACTCCCCACAGTGTGCTAAAAGAAAATGTGGACTGTGAAGTTCCAAATTAAAAAGGACTCTGGTTATTTGATTTCAAGCTAATTCTAACAATACTTACTTATATTCATATAACTAAGAACGCGGAGCTCGAGCTAGCCAGATAAAACTTTTTTATAAAATAAGGTATGGTATGGACGCAAAGCGGGAAAATCTTCAACCGCACCTACACCACCAACTTAACGGCGACGGAGCCGGAACGTACCTTGAGGCCCGCCACGGTTTTAACGGGACGTGGGCAGGTGCAGCATTAGCCTACCAGCCATTTCGATAAGGTTTCACCCCCGACCTACTAAGGTGGCAGAATACTGCACCTACCAGCCCTAAGTCATCAATTCCTATCCATAGTCAAAATCAAGTCCCTAACAATCCAGTTCGTCACCGTTGAGTACCGATCTTGACCCTTAACAGGGTCCTCCCTCCCCTGAGCTCGGCACAATGACTCAGGGGTGCGGGTTTTATCGAGTTGTCCTCTCTAGATCCGCCACTATCAGTAGAAGCAGGGGCACCTCGTGCAGGACGTGACAACCAATCACGTGTGACAATTCGTCACTACGGCCGGTCTAAGACTGATACCAGTCCCTGATCCAGAGCATGGAACCACGTATGATATCCAAGCCAAGTATCTTAACCCCCGGAGTAAGTATAAAAACTACAAAAAAATTAATTTCACTACAATCAATTTCATCGTTTGTAGTTATAGGAAAAGTACTTTTAGTGCTTCCAAATTGCTGCGTTTTTGGGTTTTTTGAGATGCGTTAGCGATATCTCCGAAACCTGTGGACCAAAAAGAAAAAATTGTTTCGCTATGAAAAACTACAAACGATTTAAAACGTGCACCCGGAGGCGTCCCGTTCTGAAGCCGGCTGGCGTTGTTGGTTGGCGCGCGAGCGTAGTTACTTGGGCACGAGCATTATACGGGGCCGCCCTGCCAATTGAGCGTCGTGACGAGCGGGACGGACGCGGTTCCGCGTTGCCACGGCGCCGCCCGGCAGAGCGGTGCGATGGGGGGAAAGGACGTGTCTCCCCGCCATCCCCGCGTTGTAAGTTTGAAGGCCTTTCATGCCATAGGAGCGGTCGGAAACGTTGTGGTCCTGAACCGCCCGGTGGTGTCGTGGCTAGCATTGAAGTAGGATCTTCCCGTCGCTCGACCTCTTCCTCGGCGACGTCCGCTTCCCACCACAGGGTTTGTTCCGTGACGTGGATGGATAGGGCTTCGTCGGAGCTCTCTTCGCCATCGCTCTCGTGGGACGGTGGTGGAACGTCGTCGATGTGTGCTGACGTGTGGTGCTGCTCGTTGCACCGATGACAGCGATCTTCGCTGGGACATGTCTTCCGTTGGAGGAATGGCGATAAGCAATTTGTGCAATATCGCAAATCTATGATCGTCTTTAGTCGATCCATGTTCGTCATGCCCCGGTAAATCGGGAAGAGCCTTATGCTGTGCGACTTTTTACATAACCGGCAGGGGGCGCTGAATGTGTTGCCACGTGCCTCCGCCTTGGCGCGTTTGTGGGACAATCCAGTCATTCTGGAATATCAAATTGTTAGTAGAACATTCGTAGATGCCCTTAGATTGGGTGGCTTATGAGCCGGTACTAGGAGCTTAAGTGGCTGAGGTCGGGGTTGGCGTACTCGGGATAAGGGTTGTGTGGAACGAATAATCTTATTAAGTTATTCTGTCGATGTAATGATGGGTTTGTAGTGGTTGAAACCACTGTTATATTTAATATAATTTTATTGAGATACGCCTAAAGGTATCTTTAATTTTGGTAAATATCCTCATCATAATGAAATTCTGATATTGAAAGCAGTCATTTTTTGGTGTTTGCCTAATACAGGCAATATGCGGTAATATACGCTACATTTGTGTAGCAGATGGTATCACGAGTTACCCGTGTATTTTCACGGCTCCTTGTAGTTTACCTACAAAAATTTGGTCATAAACTTACCCACGCCGATACCAATGTGGCTATGAATATAACCTATGAATAACTGTAAAATGACTAGTCAAATGACGTCGTGCATATAAATGTGCGACAGATGAAAAAGGCCTTTACTCGCTGTCTGGGAACACTCTTTGTGTTGATTTGGGCCATGTTGTGTGAGAATCACAAATTGTGGTGTGTTTGTTGATTCCAACACAACCCTGGCGGGAATAGCCTACACTAACGAGTGTGGCAATTTGTAGAGCTGTCAGCTGTTCACTCTTCCAATCGTTGGAATGAGACCGCTGTGCGGTGCTGCCCATTGCAATGTAATGATACATAATGGTCATGTCATGAAAGTATGTAGGGACAGCTTGCGTCTGAGTCCTGACGCGACATTAAATTTATAGTCTGTTCTAAAAAGTTTAATTTCTCCCTTGTTTGTAACATCGAAAGCATAGATGACACTACTTTATTCCTGCTGGGATTTCAAGCAAAAAAGGGACTGACGAAAGTCTGTCGAAACTTCAATACACAAAAAAGCAATTTCTGTCATGAAAGCGAGACCCCCATTGAGTGTGCCATGTTTTTGTTTATGTTTTACATTTTAATTTTGCACTACCCTTTTTAACAATGAAAACAATGCGAATAGACCGCGATAATTATTTCGGCCTCGAGTGGTTTCACCTTTTGTTTTCACAAGAAAGTTGGTTTTAATTGTGTTTCTGGGCACCAAATTGTCAGACTACAAACCTTTTCTCAAAAAAAATAAAGAAGAAAAAGACGGCCGAATGTCAAAAAAACTATCGAAATACAACCCTGCATCTTCAGGGTTTTCGTTAGTTGATTTTTTGTTCGGTTACTAACACTCGAGTTTGTTGGATCCCGCGGATCCGAGTTGTGATACTCTTTGGATCGCGCGTAAAGTGCTTACTGCGTGAGAACCGAGTGGCAACTTTGTTTCGTTCATTCAAAATGTCATTCATTCATGGAAATGAGTATAGAGACATTTTGAATGAATTTTCACTACGAAGAAAACTGGTGATGGGTAAGTATGAGTATCGTTCCCTTTTTGATAATTTTATAAATTTTCTAATTTCTTATTCTTTTTTTTCTCATTTCAGATGGAAAACTATTTATGTCAAAACTAACTAAACTATTTATCAAATGCAATTTCTGATTTCATGGACGGCAAAGTATCCATCCCAATTTCGTGCTGTGGCACATAAATTTGCTCATGAAAAAAAATTCAAAAGCTAGACGGAAGCTTTTGGAAATGTATGGAAATCATTTAATAACAGCCTGATTCTAATGTGGTAACAACTTTCTTCACCACGGCAACTTTCTTCATGTGGAAACTTTTTTACCCTTTTGGTATTCTGCCCACGAAAGTAGCCGCATAATTATTTACCCACTAAAATAGGTGGTAACATCGATGTAACCACACAAAAGCTGTTGAGAAAAAGGCAATACTGAAAAATAAAGAATTGTAGGCGCAAATAAGTAAACATAATGGTAAAAAAGTGTTGCCTCTTGCTATACATATTTGTTTCCATGTACATTTACAGTATATATTACAATATAGCTATGTAAAAACGTATGCATGTATGCACATATGTATATACACATCGTCCCGTTTATTCGTTAACATCGTATCTACGAGTGACACATCGTCGGTAAAGCCATGGCGGAACCATACACGGTGGCAGCATGGTGGCATACCTACAAACATAAATAAAAATTCCATGTACTTCGTTTTTGTAAATTCGATGGCCAAATGTCAAAATCGTACTGCGCCGGAAGTTGATGTATCAAATTAAATAAAAAAAGTTTTTATTCAGCTGTCCCATGCTGCCACCTTGTATCGTTCCGCCATGAGTAAAGCGAAGAAAACCAACTTTTAAATTTGACCACAGACACTGGTGAGTTTTTCGGTGATGACAGCTTTACCATTTTGGCCAGAATCGCGAATAAAGCAACTGGTAACGATTTTCGGTTACATAATGTTCTGGGTACTATTTTACCGGTAACGCTAAGAATCGGGCCGTAAGTGTCAAAACGCTCTATACTGCTTAATCGTAAGCGATGGTTGATTAGCAAAATTTCATCTGCAAAAATCGATTTTGATTGGCTTTGCGGCCAGTTGAAAGGAACTGCCGTTTTTTTTTCCTTTTGGGAAAAATTCATTGATGGGCAATTGTAGGGCAAGCAATTCTTTTTGTAGGGCAATGAACCTCCATATGAAAAGCAAGTTGCGTTGGGGACTGTATGCCTTTGCTACTGGAATAAAACATTTGGAAATCGCTCGTGTTTTTAAAATTACATTGCGGACAACAATATGCAGAATTATGAAAAGCGTTGCCGAATCAATTATAAAAATATTCGGTGATCAATATTTATATGCCAACTAGTGAGGAGAAGTTAGATGAGATTGGGGAAGGGAAAATTACATTGCGTCTAAAAAATGCCACCCGTAGCCATTGGGGTGCTCGGAGTATGTGAAGTGCCGGCTAAGCACCAAGTCAATAGCAATTCTAGCGAATCCGAAAATTCCGCAAACATATTGCAGGTGCTGGTTGATAGTAATATGTTATTCCGTAAAGTAAAATTGGACACAAACCAACCGTCACTATTTTTGGAGGAAACAAACGAAATTACAAACCTCTCCCCAAAATTAATTAAGAATCAACCAGTTTCGCGCTTTATTGTTACACCAGACACATATTATCCATTAAGAATGTCGCTTATGCACAAATATCATGATCCTGTTGAGCCGCACGAATACGACCTTAATGAAGCCGTCGACCATCTATTCATATTTAGAGACCGGGCTTTGCAACGACTTCTTGCACGATGGAGAATACTAAAATGTAATGGTGATATTGATCTGTTGTGGATGATAATGTAGCTGAGTGTGTAGTTTTAGGTGCCGGACGTGCAGTGAAAGTCTTTGTTGTTGTAGTTATAGTAGTGGTAGATGTGGAACTTTTGGCACGACTAGCTGCTGCCGTTGTATTTGCTAAAATCTTGGAGATGCCATTAGTGGTTGATGCTGTAGTCTTAAGAGGACTTGTAGCAGTAGTTAGGCCAGTGCCTGTGTTGGTAGTTGGCGCCGTTTTGCGCAATTGCGATGTTAATGTATTACGAGGCGATGACAATTTCGGTTTTGTTGTAGTAGTATGTCCCAAGGGTAGTGGGCTTAGTTGGTGCAACGCCAAGAGTTTTCGGTTTGGTCGTAGGGGCTATGCCATTTGCAGTGCTACCACTAGTTGTAGTTGGTGCCGAACGACGTGCTGTAGTTGCAGTGTTTGCGGTGCGTGCTGCAGCTGGTTTAGGTGCTGCTGGAGCAGTCGTCGGACGAGCTGTAGTTGGCTTCGTTGAAGAGGCAGCAGATGTTAACGGTTTACGTGTAGCAGTAGCCGAAGCTTACATTTATGTCCACCTCTTCGTTATTTGGCATACAGGCCACTTTATGGTTATACCACTTCGTCAATGTACCGCATAGCACACTTGATTATGCTACGTTTAACGGTGTGGCCCAGGAACTGCCTTTACTGCGGCGCTTGAAGTATGCAATGTCTATATTAGAATTGATGGTTCGGGACGTGAGTCCGAGATGAAAATGGAACAGGGGCTCTACTTAGGTAAGCTTACCTCGTACTTAATGTGTGTGTATAATAGTAAAGTATTCCCGCTTTCACATAGGTAATCGCACTGCAGCGACACCTATGGAAACATTGAAAGGGTATAACATATATATTGAAGCTGGACTCAGTGCCGTTGCCACAACATAGAGGCGTGCAAGCTTCCTTAAAACCAAAAATGTGCACGGTAAGTTGGAATTACACTTTAGTCCTTTTAAGTGAGGTATTACAAAGCATTCCGTCTCATGTGCGTAAAGTTTTGATGTATCTGCCGGTGCTGCTAATATGACATGCTTTCTTCCAAACACCTGACAAAGCAAATTATGTTCAGGATTATAATGTAGTGGTGATATTGTGTTTTGGGACCTAGCAATGCCTTAATTGAAACATTCGCCGGCTGTGCTAAATATTCAATTTCTACGTCAGTTTGTTTAAATTGTCGTTGCAAGAAATCACGAACTTTCACAAGCTGCTGTGACCATTCATCAGTTACATAGTTGGCTCCAATTGGCGGAACATTGAGTTTTGACTTTCTGACAAAAGTGTTCTGACTAATGTCTTCTAAAGGCAAAATGGGGCCGTAAAATGCATAGTTTTCGAGTTGATGTCCAAGGGCATTCTCCACCCTTTCCGAGATCTTTAGAAATGTACAGTTCTCATATGATTGA
>JARSSU010035687.1:0-46727 GCA_029619165.1 Eurosta solidaginis
AGTTTTGAAGCTGGTGTGATGCCTGCCTTCGATACTTTAACCTCGTCTAAGAAAATAACAATTTTAGTATCATTCAAAAAGTTTGTGTATTGTTTTGTTTAGGTGTTATCTTAAACTTAACTTAAACAAATAAAATACTATGATTACTTACGCTTTCAAATTTATCCTTGTTTTTCACGTGCTGCGCTATAAATCGCGAACCCTTCGTTGTTTTCTCCATTTCACGGAAATACGGCTTTTCGAAGGTCGGACTTAAGTCTTCATGACAACAACCGGGACTAAGATCTCCATTGGGCGATGGACTGAAAAGGTCGTCATCGGCGCCAGGCAGTGGCAGTGTTGAAGGCAGGGGCGGTTCACCAAAACAGGGTCCTATACCACCCGCTGAGGCCAAATCGAAGCGATGCGAGGCAGGAAGTGCTGTAAAGGAAAAGAAAAAAGTTAAAATTTATTAAAATTGAGAATTAATAAAAAAATGTCTATATGCATACATATAACATAAATTTATGGCACATACTTAGTAGCTGATTATAATAAGTGCAAGCATTTCTATACCGAACATTTTTATTTGTTATTGGATTTTTTTTCTTTTAAACAAGCCAAAAGTAATATATATTTCAAAAATGTAGATTATCAAAGCCAATTTAAATTTGTATTTTTTTCAATCGGTGCTGTCCAGAACAGCGAAAATCTGCAAAAAAATGTTCAAAGCGAACAACTTTTGTTTGGCATTTACATTCGCAGTTAGTTTACTGTTAAAAGGGAACTCAACTTGCAAAAATTTGCATTTAAGCAGTATTTTTTTTAGTTTCTTTGTTTTTTATTAAACTGGTTTGTTTTCATTTTGTTTTAATATTTTGCCCAAATTTGGTAGCAAAATTTTATTTATTTTTAGTATTTATTATTATTTATTTAGATCAGATTTACTTAAGAAAACTGACGCACCAATAACATTGAACCTAGTAAAGAACAAGAAAAGTAGGTACAGCAGCAAGCAGAAAAAAAAGAAGCCAAATCTTTTATAAAATTTCTTCAATTTAATTCTTCACTTTTTATTTTTGATATTTTACGAAAAAAAAATTATAAATTTTTTCCTGAAAATATGGAAAACCAATTTCAAAAACGCTTCTGGAAACATTTCGAGATGATTTTAAGAAAGTCTCGAACTGTTTGCTTGGAGTTCTCTGACATTGACTATGTAGCTTTTTAGCCAGATCAATTTTAATCTTACAAAGTAGAATTTGCAGGTCTGTCAAAATTCGAAATGGTTATTGTAATTTTTGTACTTTTGTTTTTTGTTCGCCCTGCTCGCTTTTAATATAGCTATTTTCGATCACCATCTGCGCAAAGTATGCCGCCTTCTACAACGGAGCCGTTGTCCAACTCTTGTTGCTTCTATACTACGATTTTTGGTCAGCCTCAACTTCAATATAATCAGTTGCACTACCCCGACCGTAATGTACCTGTAATTCAGTCCACTTGCACTTTCGCTTCACTACTCTATCGGCACAAAAAGCTGCTGTCATTCTGGCAGCGAATGTCATGTGTATGAATTGCGAGACCCCCACTTAACCCTGGTTTGACTGAGTCCAACTTCAGTCTTTGACAATAACCTATATGTTGTATATGTTGCCTTCGATAGCTCTAAACTTGAATAACTTCCTCCCTCTCTTAGAGATGTTGCCTAGCTTCAGTTTTTTAAAAAATACAACACATAATTAAGTAAAGTGCTTGCCTTGCTTACTAGACTGAATGTCACAGACTCATATTCTAAGTAAATATATATCAAACCTCTAAAACTTTCGAAAAAGTTTGCAGAAGTTCTTCTTATGCACCCCTTATCCCGGACAGCAGAATAGCAATCGTTTGCCACACTGGCTCAGAACACTATTTTCACACCAACCACTTGACATCTTAAACATAAAACTTTTTTATTTTGCTACAAGAAGTTGAAGCCGTCATCTTCAATATATGCAGTTACAGCTCCTCGCTTTTGTCATATTGGCGATGCAATTCGATGCCATACGCCTATAGTTAATGTACACCAATTAATTTTTACGGACATTAGACCATATTATTTGATGGAAAACGCACTCCCTCGGGGATAGCCAGAAAAAAATTGTCGTCACAAATATAAATTTTCCTATTACGCCTGGGGAACTATTAAGGAAGCGCTTATGATGCTTTTGTTAAACGGTTTTATTTAGCTTGAGTTGACAGGCCGCATGGCCGCATGCACGGCTGCACGGCCGTTGTGAACGAATCTTGTAATTGAAATTTAAGTAACTTCCCGATAAGTTACAAGCATGAAACTTGGAATATAGTTCAGAACCCTATGACAATGCAATAATAAGAAAAAAAAGCGCCGCTAGGTGGCGCATGGATCGAGATATTCGCGAAAAATCGTATTTGTGGACCCGATTTGGCTCATATTTGGAACACTTAATACATACATACAAGAATTGAAAGCGACCTATCAAAAACAATCGCCGCTAGGTGGCGCAAGGATCGAGATATTCACAAAAATCATATTTGTGGTCCGATTTTGCCCATATTTGGAACACTTAATACATACAAGAATAGAAATCGACCTGTGAAAGAAAATCGCCGCGAGGTGGCGCATGGATCGAGATATTCGCAAAAATCGTATTTGTGGACCGATTTGGCTCATATTTGGAACACTTAATACATACAAGAATAGAAATCGACCTGTGAAAGAAAATCGCCGCTAGGTGGCGCATGGATCGAGATATTCGCAAAAAATCGTATTTGTGGCCCGATTTGGCTCATATTTGGAACAATATTACATATGAGTCCGGTAGAAGTGACATCAAAATATTTTGGAGTTGGAGGAGGGACAAGCATACGTGGCGCAGAGTCGAGTAAAGTCTTTGGAAGGATTATGTATTGAGGACTTAGGTTGTAACAAATTGTCAGGAAAGAGTCCTTGTAATAATGAGTCACTAAATGAACTAAATAGAATGAGAAATAATAGGCAATTAAATAAAGACTAAAAACTTGAAAATAAAATAATTAAAAAAATTTTTTAAGTTAAACGGTTTTATTGAAAACAATACTTACATGAAGTAATAATAATACGAAAAGCTAGAAAATAATTAGGTAGGTCCTAGGTACTAGTCATCATACTCCTTATCAATCTATGGCGTTGATCAGACAATTAAATAAAAGCGTTGGACGCGTCATATTTCTACTGATAGTCATAAGTAAACTAACTGAACCTTAATCAGTCACATTTTTAGAAATTTCACGCGCCCAACGCTTTTATTAATTGTCTGATCAACGCCATAGATTGATAAGGAGTATGATGACTAGTACCTAGGACCTACCTAATTATTTTCTAGCTTTTCGTATTATTATTACTTCATGTAAGTATTGTTTTCAATAAGACCGTTTAACTTAAAACATTTTTTTAATTATTTTTTTTTGAAACTAGTTCACAAAAATTCTTAATATTATACTGGATGTTTTGATAAAATTAGCTTTTTCATAAGGTCTAATATACGTTTAAAGGCAACGAATAAGTTGTCCATGTGCTGGTAAAATTTTATTGTTACACTCTTTTCACTACAACATTTTGCTTTGTGGAAACTTTTTGCAGCTCCATTTTCTCATCGCACTATTGCAGTATGTTTGGATGATGCCTTTGTGAAGAGCTTACTTCAACTCCAATTTTTCATTTATATTTACTTGCATATATACATTCTTTCAAAGAAATGGGTTTTTTTTATTTTTGATATCCCTTTTGCTGTAAGTTTGCAACATAAATTTGCTCGACAATCATTTTTCATGTTACAATGCATTTAGGCACTTTTCTTTGCTTTTCTCGACAATTGCTATGACGCCGCCGATGTGTTCTACCGCGATTACTCTGAAGCTACACATTTCTATATGAACAAAACAGTAGTGGACAAAGAAAAGACTAAATTTTGAAAGTTTACTTTTTCATTAATACCAAAACCTATAAAGAGAACACGATGAAGTTTGTCACGATAAAATACGAATTTAATCTCATTCACAACAAAAAACCAGAGGGATTTTCTTCAGTGTTGCTAACGAAAATTGGTCTATTATTTCTAGAATTTTTATGTAGCTTATAAACATTTGTGATACTAACGTCTCTGTAAACAGTTTTGTCCCCAATTCCACTCAAAGACGTTGGTTTGATTTGCTCCACAGAAAAAGAAAAATTTCTGGCGAGGAGCTCCCCAATAACGCTACGGTAACCAATCTATTTATATCTTCATAAGTTTGAGAGAAAAAGTAAACTCACAGGTAACATATAATATACAGCTGAAATAAAGACTAATAAATTTAAAGTTGTGATAGTTTTCTGGCAGTGCCTTCCTTTATCCCGAATAGGCTATCGTAAAACCGCCGCGGCGTAGAAATCTGAGCCGCTTTTTCTGCAGCCTGGGCATCGAAAAAAGGAAACTTTTCCACATTGAAAAAGTCTTTAAGGTTGCATGATTTGCAAACACTGTTTCAGTTCTTTTTTTCATGTCCTTATTTGATTTGGATATGGAAACATTATTATTATTATTATTATTATTATTATTATTAGGACACAAATAAGACAGAGGCTTTTAACATGCCACATTTAATTTGATACAATACTTTCTTAAGATTAAGGATTACATTTTCGGTAAGTAATCCATTTTCATCCACATTTAGATTAATAGGTGTTTGGGACTATCAGTACTACTTTATATGGCATCACCAGAGTGTAATGTTCATGACCTTCTCTATTTTGGTATTGTTTTCAGGATTATTTGGAAACTATATCAGAACCATTTCGGGATGAGTTTAGAAAACACTGTGACACATATGGAGCTATTTCGGGGAAACATTTTTGAAGGAAACTTGTGGAGAGTGGATTTTTTTGACCAGGAGAAAACTTTTGCAAGCACGGTGTATTTCTGCCATGAAAAGTTCACAGTAAGTCGGCGTTCTAGCAGACGTGTAGGTCCTTTCCAGCCAATTTGTAGCGAACATTTAAAAGCGCACGACGTAAATTGGATGAGAAGCCGACCTTAAATCTCTACGGAGGCTGTCACCTTACATCTATTTTTTTTATTTTGCCAATATTTCAGCAATGTATCGATACTGCTTTCAGGACTATCTCGAAATGTGTGGAAACTATGTGAGTTTATTTAGGAATCACTTTGGAACTGCTTTGCAGCTTTTTCGGACCATTTCGGGATTATTTAAAGGATATTTTGACAATATTTTGGGACTACTACGAGGCAATTCATAGGTTCACTGGAGACGACCTTAAACCTACTTTGGGATCTTTCGGGGCTATGTTGGGACCGTGTTGAAACTACTTTGGGTTGCTGTCGTCGTTGCTGTGTTAACAGTACCTAGCCCCATTCAATGGGGACGACCACTCACAAATTGTCATCAAAGCTTCTAACGGAAGTCAAGGAAACTGACAGTTTCAACAGGGGCAAACCATAGGGAGATTGGTGTTAGAGTCGTAGGTTCCACATTACAATTGAAAAGATGGTTGGTGTCATGTGGGTGAGACACATTACGTATGTCGGGGTTGATTCTGGACAACTGGAAGTTTAACTTGTTACAGTATCCAGAACGACGTTGGGCCAGGATCTCGTGTCTCCCTTGGTAGTGTGTTTTCTTCTTTTGCAAGAGTAGGATATTGCATATTGATAACAGCGTTCACCAGGCCACTCGTGACAAGGATGTTTACCAATTCCGTGCGGATTTTCCCTGGGATGTTCTTTTGCTTGTCTAGATCAACCGGCTCTGTTGGTAGGTGCCGGATCTCATAAAAATGTTTATGGAGATGTTCTCTGAACGTGGAGGCAGGGCTATATGAATCAGTTGTTTGTTAGGTTGCTGTGGTTTGCAAAAACTGCCTGTTAGGCACTTCATTGTTTTCTGTAATGTGGATCTCTTAGGCCTTACTTTGTAGGTGGTGCTCATGATTCATAAGGAGACATGGCAACTCATGTCACTATATTGGATATTTTTTAGAAAAAGTGACGAATTATGAACGAATAATTTTAAAGAGATCCGATATAATCATTTTGGCGTATCGGACTCAATTTTTGAGCTTTCTAAATGTGTGGGTCGTAGGTACGTATGTGTATATGTAATCTATGTAGACACTCCACTTTGACAATTAAGGTTCACTATTTTAACGCGCTTATGTAACACATTTCGTTTATTCAGCAAATAAAAGGTGTGTAACAATAATTTGTCCATAAGTGTTTAAACTGTATGTATGCTGTAAATCTGAGGAATTCATTTAATAAACGCCATTTTAGTTCAGTACTGTTGCTCAATCGGCTACTTCACTTCACTTTGCTTCACTTGAGTCACGCTTGTTATCTCCTTGCACCAGTGCAACAACGAAGAATCGAGTCGTACGTCTCAAAGCCTGCTTGTCTGCTTGCATAGTTTCCGTTGCATTTGCCAACTGCAGTTGCTGTGATATTTCTACAAAATTCAGTTGTCGGCACCCCTTGCACCACAGCACCAATGCACACAATTTGTCACATTTCATTGGTGACATTCGTGTCTTCGGCTCAACCCCCAAATGCCGGTACAACGATGCAGCGCTAAAAAACTCCAGCGCTAATTTTTCTTTTGATTATTTTTTTTGGAAATCGTATTACATTTTATTCCATCTTTTCTATTTCAACCCATTTGATTTGAGTTAGTTTTGTTGGTACGCATTTTGTTGCAACATTTCTTAACAGATTTTAATCTGCCTTGAATTTATGAAAGTTTTGCTGCCAATTTCTTTGTCATTCCCTTTCCGCTGGCTTATTTTGCATATTCTCTACTTAGCGGAATTTAAATTAAGTGCAAATTTACAGAAGTCGCTTAGCACTTTGTTTGTTTTCTACGTGATTTTTGTGTTTTTTGCTGTGCAACAATTTAACTTTTAATTCCTTATTCGGCTTTGAATGCTCAAGTTTCTTTTGCCAAATGTTTTCGGTTAAGTTTTAGTTCCCAGCGATTCTTATATATTAATGCAAGTTGTCAAATTAATTGTGCGTCATTAAAAGTTTTCCTGTGCAGGAAATATTTCATTTTCTATGATATTAAATTTTTTTTCTAAGTCGCATTTGAGCATTTCAATTGCGTCGCGAACTCTTTCGTGCGGATAATACTGCCGTCATGTCCATGCATTTCCGGATTTAGCAAAGGCGTCTCACATTGAAATTTCCTCAATCCAGAAGACTAAAGATAATAAAGTTTAAGGATAGCATCAGTAATCATTTTCCGCCAGATGGGCCGTTCTTTGTACTTTTTGTGACCTTCGTTCAGCAATGAAAATATCGAATACGGTGAGATTTTGTAGACAGTCAGTCATGAGGTTAGCAAATAAACGTAGCATTCATTTAAGGTGGATGCCAGCGTTTCTTTAGTCTAGAAGCTGTGGTATCTCAATCCGTAACTAAAGAAGTTCGCCAATGTCCCGAGAGAGACATAATTCTGGATGCGTTCAATAGGCAAACATGATTGCAGTCGATAGAAATTAATGTAGGAAAAATGGACATAGTTATTCAGACTATTTGTGGAATTAACCGGCAACTGTACTGTTGGCGCACATGCGGCATGTAGCGCATCGGAACAGAATAACTCATGTTGCATCTGAGATCTTAGAGGAAACTGTAGTGAAATGATATTCCTTGAAAAACGTTTTTTCAAGAGTCTCTAAAAGCTTAACGATATTAAGCCAGAAACATACGATACGCGTGAATAGCGATGATTCAAAATTAACGGAAGGTGTCTGCTTGCTGTTTACTGTGCCGAGCCAGAAAAAGGTGAAACAATCAGGATGTGTTATCAATGTATTATTTTTCACATGGAAATGGTTGCAGTGAAAAAGCAGCTGACACTCTAGAGGAAGCATGCCTAAGCTACAGTCAGTGTGTATATTGACAGTCTGATATATCATCAATCATGCAAGAAAAGCGTGGAAGGAAACCCGGGCTGCAAATTTTCTAAGATCTCTGTACATGAGCATATGTAGGAAATGCGGGTAGCAGGAAGAAATGATTGAGCATGTTCTGTCCTTTTGTTCTGAATTTGCGAGGTTAAAGCTCGAGATAATAGGCGCAGCAGAATTGTCAGATTTCGAGGCAGCAACTAAACTAGGTCCTAGAAGACTTTTAGTAATTTATTTAATTTTATTTATCAGTCTACAGATTAAACAATCATGCAGACCGAATATACAGACACTTAATTTAAAGATATAAATAACATATGCAGTCATCAATTTAAAAATAATATTAAACAGTATTTAATTAAACGCTTGACAATTTCAAATTCAAAACATAGAAGTAAGCAGAAGTTAAAATGTTGTAAATGAATTTTTATAAGAATTGCAAAAAGACCTCACACAACGTATTCATGAAGGAACTATTTTCCAAGTAGGGGGCACATCTGAATTTATGAAATTGACAACAGTAGAGCAGACACAATTTATACAGAATAAACTTGAGTACATACATATAAAAATAATGATTAAATCGCAATTTTGCAAACAAGTTTTCAATAACTTTCATATTTGAAATAGAGGGTTGCATTATCACGGCTTAGGGTTCTTTGCTTCATTTCAATTTACAAATTTAATGTAGTTAAAAGATATTCTTTAATACACGAGTCACATACGTTAATTTGATTTCACCAAGCAAAAATGGACCACTTATCGACCCTCTTATTTGTTTTACAATAAATAAGACGCCAAGCATCTCCCTTCGGCTCTGTAACTTGGGTAACTGTAGTAGTTTTAACCGGTTGCAGTAGGGGGGAAGATTTTTTTAAGTATCCCACGGTAAATGTTTTAAAACAAAAAGTAAAAATTGTTTCTGGACAGATTCAAGCTTGTCAGAATGAACCTGATAACGCAGATTCCAAATTATTGAAGCTTATTCCAAAATAGGCCTGACCAATGATATAAAAAGAGTTTTTGTAACGAATGGGTCATTGAATTCTTTAGACCAACGTTTAACGAAAGCCAAAGTATCTTTAGCTCTTTTCACGCAAGAGTCAATATGAAATTTAAAATCCAGTTTTGGGTCCATTGTAACGCCTAAATTTATAAAATTAATGACTTGCTTGATTATATAATCGCCTAGACTATTCAGATCCGCCTGAAGAAATGCCCTATCCACGGGTAAGCGGATAGGCATTACAAGTTTGACATCATCAGCGTACATCAGCGGCTTGCAGCGCTTCAAAATACTCGGAAGGTCATTAATGAACAACAGAAACAAAACTGGACCAAGGCGGCTGCCTTGTGGAACACCAGAAGATACGTTTATCGACCGAGAGCAGCAATTAGTATGTTTAAATGTTTGTTTTCTCTCCTTCAAATAAGAAGAAACCCAAGAGAGGAACAATGGAGGAAATCCTAACCAATCAAGTTTGAATAAAAGTATGGAATGCGAAACTTTATCAAATGCCTTACTAAAATCAGTATAAATAACATCAACTTGACAATTAGTTTTAAAACTGTTGGATACAAAGGTTGTAAACTCAAGCATGTTGGACACCGTAGATTTGCCCTTGCAAAAGCCATGTTGTGAAAAGTCAACTAATGGAGATACTCTAAAAGCAAGTTGTTTGGTGATAAGCGATTCAAGTAGCTTAGGAATAGTGTTGAGTTTAGCTATTCTTCTATAATTTATAACGCAATTTCTACTTCCATTTTTATGCCGTGGTATTATAAACGATTCTTTCCACTTTTTAGGAAATATCCCTTGCTTCAGGGAGGCATTAAACAAACAGGCTAAAGGTCGATATAAGTATCGAGCAAAAAATTTCAGCACAACTGACGGAATATGATCAGGAACACTAGAGTAAGAAATTTTTATATTCTCCAGATGAGCTAAAACATCATCAGTACATATGTATATGTGGGACTGCCTGGGAATTAAGGGGAGACCATTTGAAAGGATAGTTCAATGGCGGGTAAACAAAAGTATTTGAATAATTAGATTCGAAGAAATCTGCAAACATATTAGCAATTTCGAAGCTATCGTTGAAAATGAGATCGTTTAGCTTCTTTGTAGAAGGAAACACTTTTATCTTCCCTTTCGAATTAACGAAGCTGTAAAACGACTTAGGATTGTCAAAAATTTGGCTCTTAATCCTACTGATATAGTTCTTGTAACAACTTCTATTTAACGTGTTATACTTGTAACGTAAAATTGAGTACGCGGCATAGGCAGTCATTGATCCAGATTATTTGTATCGTTTGAATGAACGCGTCTTTTTATTTTTCAGGCGCTTCAGTTCTTTAGTGCTCCAAGCCGACGATGCTATTGCAGTGCTTTCGGACATATGTATGTATTTTTGGAATTTTTCCTATAATATATTTTTAAAATGCTATATATTCATCAATGGTCAAGGAGTTTGAAGTTATTTTGTAACATAAACTTTGAGTTCTTTCGTTTGGTCTTCAAACAAATTCTGGTAACACTATCGACATATTAGCCGATTTGAGGTCTATATTGACCGGCCAGTTCAACTTAACCTCAGCCTAAGGAAGAACTATCGTCCAGGATTTTTCTCCGAAATTCATTATTTTTCCGATATATTTCATGGTTTGTTTCAGTTGCAGTTGGGATACGAAATAAAACAACCATTAATCGTCCTTTACTGACTTCATTTACATTTTTTCGCTAAAAATTTGTAAAGTTGCGAAAATAAATTATTACGATCAGTTGGTTTGGTAGCCACACCGTCATTTTATGCTGGGCAAAAGTGTAACGCTTTTGCGTTGCGAATAGATAACAATCTTCACAAAAGAATGAAATACCCCGTAGAGGCGTTGCCTGCTATTTAGAACAGAACAAATTATATTTACAATCCTTGCGCAGCACATAAAAAGCGCAACACTTTTGCCAGGAAAGAAAACGCAATAAAATTTGATTTCTTATGTGTTAGGACTGGTTGGTTTGTAACCAATGATAATATCGCCTTACCTGGAATACCATAATCACCACTAAAACGTTTGGAATCATAATTCACAAATTTGTCCACATCCGGTGGCAAATGGAACACATCGGTTAGAACTTCATGCGGCTGATCGTCCTCATTGCCGTCGTCCTTTTTCGGTCGTTCGATGCAGAGAAGCTTAGGTAAGATTTGTATAAATAGACGTTGCACCCATGGCGCCATTTTATGCGTCACAGGTGATCTAAAAACAATGGAAATTGAGAAAAAAAGAGAACACAAATTATAACGTTAATAAATTCCGCTATAACAAACAACTTAATTAAAATTAAAATTACATAAAATAAAAGGAACTTAAATAACAAATAAATGTGTAACTTACCTAAAGTTAACATTTAGCACCGCAATCGTAACCACAACCGATAACGTCACCAACATCATCGTAAAAAGCAAATATTTTCCCAACAGCGGCACCGTCAATGATGTTGGCGGAATAATTTCGGCGAGCAGGAGAAAAAACACAGTCAACGATAGCAAAATGCTAATACAAAGTGAATCTTCTCGCCGGAATCGCTTGGCAAATAGAAGACTAACACCGATAGGAATGAAATACCCACACATGGTATAATTAGATTGACAGTGTAGAAAAGTGTTTTACGACGTAACGTTAAATTAAAAACAATATCCAGATATGGCTCTTCACAACAACTGTAAAATTTCTCATTGCGTACGGCAGGTACACGCATTATATCCCACTCCACCGAAATGTAATAGTCTTGCAGATCGATGCCCACTTCGATGTTGTCCGAATCGGCTGTTTGCTTCAGATGACGGAGATCGACCTTTAAGAAAAATAGTAATATAGGGAAATACATTTTTTAGATAGAAATAACTTGTATTTATAATAACAAAAATTATTGCTTTGATTATATCCTTACCATATATCCGTCATATGTCCACGAGCCCAAATTTCATGAAACACGTTTGCTCATCGAATGGAAAATATTCCACATCAATTTCGCAAAATGATTTATAAATGGCGGGCGGTTTCCACACCACTTTGCCGGTATGATGTAAAATAGCTTTAGTCATTATTGTCACTTCGTAATTGCCGTCAGCGCTGAAAGAGAAAGGGAAAGATAGGTATAAATAAAATTTGTGATTCGGCATTATTCAGAACTTATAACTGCATGTCTACGTATGTATGGATGTATTGAACTAGTCAGGTTTAAAAATTTAAGCGCTTTTGTTTAATTTACATATACATATGTAAGCTGTTAGGGATGAAAAGGGAGCTTTCTATCCACACTTTCGGAACTTTTCTAATAAATCTTAATTATGTTCCGATTTGTTTGGAATTTCGTACTGAGGTAGCGTTTTGAACAGATTTGTTTTTGTGATGCTTTTCCATCCGGAAAGTGGCCCACAACCGATATTCTAAAAATCCAAATCCGATTGTGGAAAATTTGGTAAATACGTAGCTTTTCGGAAGGTGCATTTTTAAAAATTGTATTCATGATTTAAATAGAAAGGTAAAGGAAGCGGTACACGGATAGCGAGACGGATAGGTGAAAGGAAAAGCAGATGGATTTTTATCAAAGCCTATATTTATAGCCTTCTGTTTACCCGAACTCTGGAAACTTGTACCGAGGGAATAAAGCAGCGTTTCTCTGTGTAGTTCTTAAAACGAAGAGGTTTCAGCATAGATACGGTTTACGTTTAGACTGGGTCGGTTCCTTGCGGCTAGGGTGAACGAGTCCCGGAGTAAAAATTTAATTTTTTTTGTTATCCTTTTTAAAATAGCCGAAATTATCTTTTGTTTTAACTTATTCATTAGCTATGCCATTGTTAAAAACTGTGCGATTTATTATTAATTTGATATTGAGAACCTGTTTAATTTCTTATAACTTATTTTCGTTTGAGCTTGGCCGTAATTTTTTAGTTTCGTATTCGTTTTTATTGTCGGTGAAAAAAGAAACATATTTTAGAGAGCTTTAACTTGGAAAATAACCAAAACTACCTAAGTCCAAAAAAACTTCAGAGCCCAAAATAGCCTAAATATGAAAGACGGAACTTTTCAAGACCAAATTAATTTGATGTTAATCATAAAAATCGAAGGACGAGAAATCAAACAATTTCGACTATTTTCCAGAAGAAAATTTCATGCCAAGATTTTTTTAAATTTAACCTGCCGAAAAGGGATCTAACTGCAAGTTTTCTATACGAGGGCGTTAAAGAAGTAAAAGAAAAAGCGCACAATTTTTGTATGGTGATCGGCCGCTGTGGTGTGGTGTTAGCGTGCTCCGCTTACCATACCAAAGACCCTGGGGTCGCAAAGGGCAAAGCAATATCAAAATTTAAGAAAAAGTTTTTTCAATATAAAAAGGGTTTTCTAAGCGGGATCGCTGTCGGAAATGATTTGACAAGCACTCCGAGTGCATTTCTGACATGAAAAGTTTCTCAATGCCTTACAAATGCCGTTCGGAGTCGGCTTAGAACATGTAGGTCCCGTCCCGCCAATTTGTAAAAAAGTAAATCTATTCGGAGGTTATTACGCCTTGCATTTATTTATTTATTTTTATCATAGAAAAAAAGTGAGTAGCTTCCTCTGCATGATATGAAAACCAAAAAGAAGTGAGTGAGCTCTGATTCCTTTTAAGGAAAGGATGAAAGTTGTCGAGTGAAGTTTTTGTATAAACTACTTCATAATTGAAATTTTTTGCGAGGTATTTTTCCCAGAAATGACTGATTTGTGATTTCAGAGTAACATGCTAATTTATATTTCGATATTGTATATCATTTGGCTCAAGTTATAGTGATCAGGTATGGAGAAACAGAAAGTGAAACATGACTCTATCTCTAAGAATTTTGTAGAAGCAGTTTAAAACCAGGCACACTAAGCTAATAAACTATAAACGTTCAGTACATTCAGGCAAAATCCAATGAACTACAAACGCATATACCAAAAAGTAGAAACAAAAATTTCGAGTCTTTTTTATGGGTCGTAGGTGACTGCACCAGAAGTAGACGTATCTGCTCAATCAAAGGCACTTGCATATCTACATTGGCAGGCGTTCGCATGTACAAGCGCGTGTTTTATCTGACACAAATCACTAAGTGGTACATTACCGCTGATAAAAGAGCTGCTGCTACCTACTTTGAGCTCTGCGCCAAGTTCAAAGAATATCAACTTTTCAATGAAGTTTTTGTGCAAAAGCTGTGAGTTCGTCGCTTCAAGTTTTGCCAGCATATGAAACTGAAGAGATCCCTTGCTATCAGTACAAAGTACACAGAATTTCCAAATTCTGATTGTTTGTTCAGTTTTCCATATATGCAAGAACTTTGGTAGCAATTTTGTGCACAAATTTTAAGTGACTCAAATTACTCTTTGGATTATCATGAAAATTGATTGGCAGAATTAGTGAATGCAGAAATTGTAAGTACATAGTTAAGTAAGTAAAAAAATGCGCTTACAGCTTATGGTAAATGTGCCTTAATGGAGGCGGTGGATCGAAGAATTCGAATTGTATATTTACGTATTTCAGAAAGCGCTAAGTACAGTACCTACCACTAACGGGATGTGTCTGTCTAGGCGCCATTTATAAAATGGCACAAACGCATGAGGAAACTTGATTATAATTTCCAATCTCTCCCTTAAAAATGTTTAAGCAAAACCATCAATAGGTAACGAAAGTTCTTTAAGGTTTTTCCATTTGTCACGGTAGAAGAACAATACGGAAAATGATACCAGTTAGTCTTACATTTATAATAACTTTTCAAACAAACCAAGACTTGGTTGGATATCGTCCCATTCACTCAAGACTGCCAATACCTTAACTTTTAGGAAAACATGTTTTAAAATATGAAAGCACAGGAAAGGTGTTTTTCCATGTTGGCGCTTTTCGTTTTATATTATTTCTCAAAAAGGTATAGCCAAAGATCGAAAATGTATGTAAAGAGATTGATTTTTCAAAGTAATGTTAAATATACTTTGTTATTATTAATTTTAATCGGAAAAGCGGCACATTTGCCACATACATAAATGTCTATAGTCCCCATTACATATATCTCAAAAAGTGAGGACTTGAAAATGAATATTGTGATGGAGATTAAGATTTTTGACACTTCAGCCAGAACCTTCAAAATCAAAAATTGGAGAACACAGATATTTTAGGTTTTTAATAAGCACTCGTCGTAGCTAAGCCGAATTTCGATCCTTAGTTGCTTCAAAAACCTATAAAAAAAATACGAACATTTCTGATGAGTCGAAAACGAGCTGCGCTAATACAAGTGTCCACAATTTTTAATAATTCAGGGGTAGTTAGAATTTTTCTCAAATATGATATTTAGGATCTGTTGACATCTCAGAACGACATCTCGATGCCTCAAAGTTTTGTGGCGCAAAGAACAATAAAATAAGTCAGATCTACGCTTAAAAAAGTGTGAAAAACTTTGTTTCTCTCCGTTCAAAGTTCACCTAAAATATTTTTCAGAGTAACATCCGAGAAAGAGAATCTTTAAAGGTTTGGTGAGTTTGCCAATATATCGATACCTTAATTAATAATCGCCTTAACAAAAAAATGTAAAACTTTTCATAAGCGGAAAATTTATTATTCACTTTCATTGCATGCGGATATAGCTTTTGAAAAGCGGCATACATATTGTTACGAATATTAGCAACACTAAGGGGTACTGTCATCTCTAAGCCGATGCTAAGCAGTGACTTGTATGCACATAACCAAGTTAATCATTATGTCTACACATATGTACGTACACGCAGCGGAGAAGCAACGCACAACAACATGCATATATCTGAGATACTAATGAAAGTATTCAATAATTGTGCCAGTATTATTCACAAACACACGCGCATGAGCTATGAGAGAAGCTATAAAAATTGTGCATCTGTAATTATAGCTGAGAAATTTATAGCAGATAACCAACTAGTAGATTCTGGAAATGTAAGCGCTTAGAAGATGCGAACGAGAAACCACAGAGTATAAAGGCAGCAAGAGTAGAGGCTCGACAATCAGTTCAATTTAAGACGCTATCTGGCGAGCAATAGCAGTGTTATTTATTGTGAAGTACTTTAATAAAGGCCATTTTGCATTATTGAACAGTGGAGTTATTTATTCAACAGTTCAGCGATTCGAACCTTAGTAGAAGATTTGAAATAAGCGGAATTGCAGTAAATTCGTTACAATATGTTCGCTGTTATAGGAACGCTTCCAAATTTTTGGTGAAGATGTATTCAAATATATGGCAATTTTGCCATACCTCTATTTATTTTATTTTTATTTTATTTACCAGGTTTAATGATAACCTTCGAAGTGTTGCTAATCGGATACAGAGCAGCACAGTTGGTAACCACACTTGTACCAGCAGCGCTTAAGTCTCTATATGAATTTGAATCAATTACTCAAAGGCACCTAATATTTCAGAAACACCTACAACCAAACCAGTTAAAAATGCGTTCAAAAGGTCTGCAAAGGGGCATTTGCCATTTCGTAGGATATTTATGACAGATTCTGAACTAGTCTCCTCTCTTGATGAAAGTAGTTCGGAACTAGTGCGCTGCGGTAAAGGATATATATTTTAGTTAGTGGGAATAATAAGGTTCTTTGTATTTTGAGCTCGTCTACAGGTGTTTGTGAAAACCTACCATCCAGCCAACACAAAGTGTTACTATATTTTCTACTCGTTTAGGACTGTTTAGGCCATTTATTGTTTATGTCGAAAATTGGTCGGATATGGTCGAAAGTGGTATCAACGGATGCGCATCACTGCCAGTTATAAGAAACTAATTGCGAAATTTAACCCTTTCTAACTGTTCAAACGTTATTTAAAAAAACAGGCGCTTTCGATGTCAGCTTAACACGGACTTTGCATCACTCAATTCACCTAGTTATTAAAACAAAACACTCAAAGAAAAGTTATATAACAAATTTATATGCTCACTTTGCATATTTTTTCAAAAAATTAATAATGAACAATGAATTCAAATAAAATGACCCAGGCGTTTCAAATTGTCCTCAAGTTGTTAAAAAAAAACAACAAAGGTGCCAATTTTTTAAAAATTTTATATTGCGATTGGCTGAAGGAATAAGCGAAATCAGTGATGCAAAATCCTTTAGTAGGTTCTATGGGCATAAACATTCCTTTGAAATGATTCTTACCTCATACTTAAGTTGAGGATATATGTACGTATGGAAGGTTTTGAAAAATCATTTGCGCTTACATTAAAAAATCTGTTGTTTATTTGCGAAACTATACAATAGCGTCTGAAATATGAATTTTGATTTTCACACTTCATCCTTCAACACCTAAGTATCCCGTTTGACATTTCCGAAAGTTGGCGGCCCTATCCAAAACTAGTCCCATGGAGTGAATCACATTGATTATAGCCTTTCAACCAAGTTTAAATATCACCTACACGTTACAGCTCCTTTTACAAATGAGAAAACGTGGGCACATATGTATATTTACCAGGTGAGGCTTTGTCCTTCGCAAGAACACTCAAAAGCTTTCCCAAGACAGTCGAACTAATGACCGTGTGTGCTACTACCCTAACGTAGTGGACAGTCGAACTAATCTGAAAACTGAAGCTACGCGGTCATCCATAATGACCTCTTATATCATAAGGCTGGAAAACAGCAGTAAACATCCTTCAACTTAAAATCGGTCGACTTTCATTCTAAAATATCGTTTTATCCAGGGTCCTTGTAAAATTTTAATTATGTAGATGCGCCGAGGATTATACGAATTTCATCCATTACGCAATGACTTCCACTTACATTGCTTATGATTTCGAAGGCGGCATCCTTGGCCGAAAAGTCACTCCCTAACGTTTCAAGGTGTTTCTCTGGTGTAGCTCGGCAGCATAGCGTGACAAGAGCATCCGTTGGAAAGTCTTCGGAGCTACACTTAGAGCTCCTAGGAAAGTGAAGTCGACGAAGGTATGCGTTTGAAGTCGCAGTCCTATAGCTTCTGTGCTGGCATATGGTGTGAGGGTCAGGAGGCGTGGTAGCAACTGGTTGTCGGGATTGCACTGTTAGGACATCGGGAATTGTAGCTCTTAAAAACAGCCGAAAAAACTGGAGCGACCTGTGCCACGAGAGTCATGAGTATTAATAGACCATTAACAGCAACCGTGGCTCGCCTTTGTGCGTGACCGCTTAGGAGCCACAAATGATTTAAAGAAATTGTGGTCACGACGATTATTAGGAGTTAACCCTAGGTGAAACTACGCTTTGCACGAGATATGCAGAAAAAAGTGTGGCTATTTTATGTATCTCTATTCCTTTTCGGCAGACGTAGCAGTACCAATCTCAAAGACCGGGGTTAGGTTCGAAGGCTCTCTGGAGTAAGTGAACGAGGGACAATCCCTCCGCAAGGAGCTACTCCTGAAAATTTTTGAACGGTCTGCGAGATCTTGAGGCAAAACCCCGGGATCTTTCCGAAATGGCCAATACGTTGATTTCCTTAAATACACACAAACAAAACCTTTCCTAATACTAGAAAAGTCAAACTTTTTAAAGTAATAGAGCCTACGCCGCCGCCGCCTATTAAGTGATCGGCGTAAACCTCTAATATGAGTATGTGTGTGCGTGTAGGCTTGTAATATTACAGTAATGTTATATTAGCCTCGTGAAGCTAAAGATCCGTCAACTGTCTGTTAAATGTTTGTATACAACTGTTAATACGCGACACATGCAGGAGTTTAGCCTCAGACGGGAACATGAAAATAGTTAAGGGAAATGTAAAAAAAATATTATATATAATTTTATAAAGTTGCCCTTATATAAGATTTTCCTGCTGTTTTGTAAACTTAATTTTTTGTAGCTTCACTATTTAATACGATCATTGATACACTGCTACATAAAACAGTCGAGAAAGGTAATATTTCAAGAACTAAAGACTGCATTAACTGATTTTTTTTTGTTATTTAAAAATCTGAGATGTCGAATTAATTTTAATGGCTCTCGTACTTCTGGGAATAAATTTTGTGTACAACTCTGCAGCATTTTTGCTTTCGGAGTGACCTTTCTCCCATCTATTTACAATTTGTGCCAAACTCAAACGAAATAACATAAATAGCGTGAAATGCAATAAATAAAAATGAAAGCAAATGCCCACATAACCGGAAAACAAATGAGTTTCTAAAATACGTGTAGTTGCGGATGTACACACATATGTACATATACATGTATATATATGTAGGCACCTTCATTCTCATGAATGCATTTAATTTTCTATTTGTGGTTAAATAAAAGTTTACGCATGCATATTTATCTAGATACGTGCGTATGTTTGTTTGTGTGGATATTGCTAATTGCTATCTACTAGAACCTTATATAACGTTTATTTCATTTAGCATCAGGTTTTCAATCTTTATAGTGAAAGTTGCAGAAAGTTTGGCTAGACTAATTTTGATTCCCTGCTCTCTTTATTTAAAATTTGAATCGCTTGAATATTGAAATATTAGTGTGTCCTTTTTTTGAAAAACAAAAAACGATTCAGTTCGATGATTTCATGCTTCGTCATATTCTTAATAGCACAAATCTGCCTTTGTGCTAAAAGATTGCACAGTATTTCGTTTCAAGTATCGCTCTACTCACACCCGTTATCCGATAATATCGAAATTAAGACACGCGATACTCAAAATATTTATATCTATATCTCAAGAAAAAATTCATCTAGTAAAATTGGCATTATTACAACTCATTCTCGAAATACAAAGCGTGATACTCTGGCCTCTTAAAATAGACAGAGCAGGCGAAATTGCAAGCTAGGCTAAATGATTGCGTTCTTGGAAGCTGGGATTTGCCAAAGAAAGGCATTTTTGGTTAAAAAGATCTAGTGATCGACAGACCCGGTATGATATTTGGGTTTGGCAGAATATTAGGGTTATGAGAATAGCTTCCCAAAATTCCGTGGTAGAAATTTTCAACGAAAAATGTCGTTGTTGGGTAATGGAAATTTCAGTTTGGTATCGTATCGGTATCCTAATCTCTTGTCAGGAATGTGTCTTATGAGAAATTTAAATGAAATTTTATCAAAATCATTCTTTATGCAACGCTGCGCTCCAAAGATTATTAATTATTTTCTTTTCATCTTTTCTAGTTTTTAAGTTCAGAAAATTGCAAACAAAGTTCAGATTTTTCACTCTAGATTGCGAAAATTACATTTCAAGTTCAAAGTTTTCAATTAAAGTTCAGAAAATTGCAGTTTCAATCCAGAAAATTACAATTTAAATTAAGAAAATTTCAAATAAATTTAAGGAACTCCCAATTTTAATTCAGAAATCGCAACTGAAGTTCAGAAATTCCCATTCAAATTCGGAAAATTGCAGTTCAACTTCAGAAAAGTACAACTCAACTCGGTCTATCGTTTGAGTTCTATGCAAGCAAATAGGAAAATTAATAGCAATGACTTTCTAAAAAGAACACCGTACTTATAACTTTCCAAATTTTAAATACAATTTTTCTCAAATAAAATTGGAGTTTTCTAAACTTGATTCTAATTTCCAAAATTTTAAATGAAAATTCCGAAATTAAATTTTAATTTCTATAACTTACTAGCAGACCCGGCAGACGATGTTCTGCCCTAAATTTGGTATATCTGCATACATTTTCCTAATCCTTTTATTCACGACTCCTCCGTCTTTTTCCCTTCATCTATCTCATCTTAGTCTCACTCTATCTCTTTCTCAGTCTCCTTCTCTCTTTTCTCTTCTCTCAAGTTCTTCTCATTCTTCTTCATCCCTTATTGCCAGTCTCAGAGGGTGGTATGTACTTTATTCCAGTCCCATTCCTAGTTGTAGGCTCAGTCCCACTTCGAGTCTCAGCCCCAGTCCTAGTCCTAATCCCAGTCCCAGTTCATCTCTAGTCTACTTCCGGAAAAAAGCATCGTAAATACTAATATAGGCTTTTTTATATACCAAATTTCAGACAAATCGAATAGGACGTATGTAAATAGGTATGAGAGTATTATTAATCCATGTCTTTATTTCGGCTTCGCATGCATATTTATCAGTTTTTTCAGGTTGATGCGACTAAATCGAATATCACAATGAAAATTACTTTAAAGCTGTCAGCAACAGCTTTCATTTGATATCCATAATACGCACACATTCTAGGTGTATCCTGGTCCATCTTTCGGCCTATATCTCGAGACCCTAGTCACCCAGCGGTGTAAAACTTACTCTGTATTAAAGCATACATCAACTGCTTCAGTTTGATACCCATAATGTAAAAACACATTCTAGGTGTATCCAGGTCCCGTTTTGGCCTATATCTCGAGACCCTATGTATCCCATAATGTAAAAACACATCCTAGTGTTACCCGGGTCCATTTTTTGGCCTATATCTCGAGACCCTGTGCGTCAATCGCATCCAAACCTATGTGCAAACCACCGCGTGAGGTATACGCAACTTATGTGAAAGTTTGAACAAAATGGACCGGATAGTTTTTGATTCTATAAGCCTCACACAAACGGACATTGATTTTTATATATATAGATATTTTATTTTCTGAGTTTAAATTGCAGTCTATGAACTTAAATTATAATTTTCTAAAATTAAAAAAGAAGCTTGAACATTAATGAATATAAACTGGGAAAGGTGTATATATTTTTTAGCTATGAAAAAAAACAACAAACAAAACAATTTGATACTGGTCTGCCATGTTTTGTTAGTTTATTATTTCAAATTTTATCTGTCTACTAAGCAAGCAATGCTGCCATAGAATCCCTCAAGGCTTACAACCGCTAATGCAATTTTTTGTTGGTTATGTGCATTTGTAAGTACACAGGAACATTCCCACGAGCTTTTGCATATTTAAACGAATTTGGCATATACCGCAACACTTGTGCCGAACAATTAGCGCAAACACTACGAGCATTCACGCTCACAAAGTATGCCAGCATAACCGCACATTGGTAATGCAATAGTACGCGAATGCTCGTAAATTACAAAACTTTCAATGAGTTCGAACCTGCGAAATGCTGGTCGAGCACACAATTGTTAAAACACACACATAACCACCGATATATACAAGTACAAATATGCATGTATGTGTGCTTGTGTGTGACGCTATTTTAACACATTCTTGCATGCTTATTGAGCCACCTCTACTAACAACAACACAAACGGCAATTCGCTCTCCCTCGAGGTAATTGTCGCTCTGATAAAAACTAAACCTGTCAAAATTATCCACATTAATACAAACACAAATGGTATTTGTTAAGAGCGCGTTGCACCACAAATTGCTGGTTGGAAAACTTCTGGTTGCGCAGCAGCGCTAAAAACCGTGTAAAGGTGGATGCTTTACCCAGCTTATTTTTAGAGCTAACGAAATCTGCAAGCAATGCAAATACCCGCAGCTGTGGCAGAGATAACAGACAAAAGAAAAATGTGCAGCTCGTTGGGAAAATGTGCCAATGCCATGAATGGTAATGTGTGTGTGCGTGCGGGCATCTCTTTTCTTTGAAGTAGGGCAAAAGCAGCTTAAAACAGACAAAAAAGCCTAATTAAAACTGCAATATAACCACTTTAATGATAATACAAAAGATGAAAATAGGAATATGAGACTACTTTATATAAATGTACCGAAAAGAAAAAAAATGTTGCTTTGATAAAAATATTAGCGTTAATTTTGTAGTGGCACACTCATTTTGATATGTGGGAGAACTGTAGGTAGTGATAGAACGATACGAGTACTGAGTGAGTAGTTTCGATACCTTTCCAAAAAATACTCGAGTATTTCGTACTCGATGCTTTCTTTCAACTACGGAGGAGTAAAGGATCCCCGATACTTTACCAAGTGCCGATGGTCTACATTTTTAAGATCAACCATTAACACAGTTTTAAGATAGTCCATTAACACAATAACCTGAGTGCAAACTAAGATCGTCGACGATGTGGTAAAAGCTCCGCATTTGACTAAATCCGATATAATGACAGAATCACTAACTCCGAAAAAAGTTATGAAAAGCTGGTAACTCCATAAAATTTCAATATATTTTAACTTGTCATGCAACAGAGCTTTTCGTTCTACTCTGAAATTTTGGTGGATGGTATTAAAAATGATCGAAATCAGATTATATCCATGCCGACTTTCAAATATGATTTGGCGAATATTGATGAATTGGTGAAACTTGTAAAATGAGCGTGTACATTAAAGAGAAAAAGTTTTGCAAGCCGTAAATCAAAAGCCTTTGATATCAACTTGCAATTTGGCGGAAATATGGTCTCTGCTATAGATCCAATCAAAGCGGATGAAGGCCACGCTTGCTTTACAAAAAAGGGCTTACAGTTTTAATTTGAAACAAATTTCCAATATACGTATATGTATATGGTACGTAACAATACTACCAGTAGAGATATAGTAGTGCAAAGTACAAAAGTTCAAAAAATAGGAAAATAGTTCTGATCTCCTTCTATTTAGTAAATCTCTCCACAGAATGTTTAATGCCATGAAAAAATACTTGACGCGATTTACCTTCGAGGAGATTTGCACGCAAGCTTCTTTTCCAACTTGCGTTCGGGCTATTTTTAATTTGGCGGTCGCCGTGATGGTAGCGTGCTCTGCCTACCACAACGAAATCCTGTGTTCACGCCCGGGCAAAGCAACATAAAAATACTTTCTACTATTTCTAAACGGGGTCGCCCCTCGACAGCGTTTGGCAAGCACCGCGTGTGTATTTCTGCTATGAAAAGCTCTCAGTGAAAACTCATCTGCCTTGCAGATGCCGTTCGGAGTCGGCATAAAACATGTAGGTCCCGTCCGCCAATTGTAGGGAAAATCAAGAGGAACACGACACAAATTGGAAGATGAAGCTCGGCCCTAGATCTCTTCGGAGGTTTTCGCGCCTTACATTTTTTTAATTTTTTATTTTATATGAGTAACAGTATCGATACTTTTCTATAAGTTCTATCACTAACTTGTAAATCTCACAAGAAATATTTTTTTCAGTGGACTTATGCCACTATCAAAAAATAGCTCATATATTCATTGACTAATGCTATCATAAGTCCATAAAAAATTTCAATTCATCAAAATTATCAGAATGCTTTTGAAACATTGCTTTGGGCCTAATATGAGTATCTGAGCTGTATAATATTGTAACAAAAACTAGATTGCAAATACAAAATGAAACAAATTTTGCTATCACTGCATTTTATCATATACGATTGTATTTTTTAAAATTGTCAAAATACAATCAACAATGATCTGTATGTATGTGATTGCAATCACTTTACTGCTACACTCAGTATGATTATGTCTCGGCTACAATGAATCACACAATATAAACAATTTTGCAATATAAAAAAACCACGTATTTGGCGCATTTCAAACATACCTAATCGTGTACACCGACAAACTACCAGAAATGCAGATGATGTATGAAAGTTCCCAATGATGGCATATTTGATGAATGCTATCATAGTATTTGATTGCGTCTTTAAATTAATTGCAATCAGCTTGATGGTAAACAAAATTTTCATTGAATATTGTAATTTGACAATCACAAAATATGATATCAAATTTTACTGCAATGTTTGATTGCGCATCTGGTAATTTTTACGATCAAAAAAATAATACAATCAAGATTTGATTACAATGAAATAAACAGGGTAATCGTGTGATTATTTTACAACTCTAATATTTAATCTGATGTAACCAAATCCCACTATGATTGAACTATCTACTTTAATCCATCTGACCTTATCTTATGTATTATAATCCTACGGAATAGAATGCTTTACAATCTTAACTTATTCAAACTTGCCTTGTTTTATATTTGATCGTAATTTAAAGAATATAAAAAATCCTCTAAAACCTTTTTTTACCTAATCTAATTTAATTTAGTCTTAGCTAATCGATTTGAACATGCAGAAATGCAATCAGAAATATGCTTACCTTAAGCAAAGTTGAGAAACACAAATATCTTATCTGATCTGATATTACTTAATCCTTTCTTATTTTGGTTTTATCCAATTTAAAATGCTACATAATTTTAACCAAGTTCAAATTAAAAATAATTCAAATTACCCAAGTTAAATTATTCTTACTAAATATCATTTTAATAACTCCTATTTAGTCATTTAAAGCATAGCTATTTAATATCATTTTGTCTTAGTTTTTAGTCTTAGCTAGTTCAATTTACTCATTTTCTTTCTAATAATAAATACCCGATTTAATCAGCTACAATCTACCTGAAGTATCTTATCCAATATAATGTAAACGTATCATATATATCTATGTTATCTGAGTATAATAGTTAAATTTCATAAGGTATTTTTAAAATTGTGTAGTTTGATTACGATAAGTCAACGTAGAAAATTTTGGACTCACTTGCGAGAGATTAGGGGCTCAATTCTGTCTTTTTCGCAATATTGTGAACTGATATATCACACAAAGGTTTAGGCGCATTAAGAGTAATTTTGTTCTTTTGTTTTTTAAAAATTATTTAAATTTTCATTGATGCTAGTTGGTTCTAATACTTTTTTATGCGTTTAATGAAATTGTATTTACATTTTTTTTATTTAGCTCAATCCACATTAAATGCGTATTCTGTGCATTTTCATATGGAAACATTTTTTATTGTGTTTCCGTTGTGATATTTTTCTCATATAGTAAAGATGGAAATTTGGCCGTACGAAATTTTGTTGTGTTTGTTCTTAGTTTCGTGTTTATATGCAAATGCTCAAAAACGTTTCGACGCGTTATTAAAATATTCCTTAGTTCTTTTGAATTTAAAGATTTGCAAGTTTTCAAAATTTTTTAAACTTTCAAAAGACCATTAGATTCAGATAAACATGTTTACGAAAGTTTATCTTAGACTTCTATGCGATGTATGTATGTTTATTTAGAAAATTTAGTGCAACCATATTTCACATTAAAAATTAAAAGCTACTTTTTAAACAAGAATTTTTCAAAAAATCATGAAGAGCAAAGAATAAATACAGACAATGGCACTTGGGAATTGCTTATATAAGTATAGAAATGCAGTCCAAGAAATACACAGTGTACAAATTAGAAGTGAGCAGGGTTCGCCTGTATATTGACATACATAATATGTACAAATTTATGTACCTGAGTGATTTTAATGCTTTGTGCTCTTTTTTATTCGTACGTAAATTTTCAATGTGAAAATTCCACGGCTTCGAAAATTCAAAGTAAAAAACCGAAAACGCTTTGCGAATCAGCGCTTTTTATATAAATCGGTCACACATATAACTGCAAATTAAAGCGAATAAAGAGCAATTGAAAGTTGGGAATAACTGATAGAAAAGCGTTTTTTTTTGTTGACTCATACACGTTGAATGTCCAATCAAGACACTTGGCTAAGATTTTTTTTTACGACAGTTGAATTAAACACAGATAATTGGGGCTTAGAGTTACAATTCTCGATACACACAGCAACATCGAAACAACAGCCAAAATCAAAAGTGCGACACAAAACCTCATCCATTCCCGTCTTCATATGTAAATTATAATCGCATTAATTTTATTTGATAAAACTTGTGCAATTTTATTTGTTTGATTTCATTCCATCCTTTTTTCTAAAATGAGCTTATCCATTAACTCTGCTTTTAAAAATCTATATCAACAAATAACTTTGCCTTTAGTTTTTTTTAGACGTATTGCAATCCTCATATTCATACATACATATGTAAATTTGTACATGTGCTGGTGTTATATTGACAAATAAAATGTCATTTCGATAAATGCCTGTAAAAAGTCATATTTGTAACAATAAGCTTTTGAATGTGTCATGCAATCGGAAACTGAGCGTTAAGCGTAGCTAAAATTCGGTATACATTCAGCCTGTTTTTTGATGCCGCATTTGTAAATAAAACATAGAATTGGAATAAAGGTAGTAGTGCTATGCACGTTAACATAATCTCCCAATAAATATTTGCCTTCGTATTCTGTTCCAAAATCATGGGAAAACAAATAGCTTTTATCCGAACAACATCCGATATTGAACTTATGCGAATAGAATAAAATTAAACCCCTCACATTGAAAATTTTCTACTACCGACCAACCCGAAGAGAAATGTGGGTAATACGTTTCAGCTTTCATTACAATTTGCCTAAGAGAGTGGATAGGTTATTGAACTTATACCGAATGTAGAAATCATCCAATGTCAAATATGTCATTTTGCTGCATATTGGCTTAGAGCTCGAATTGAAACCCATTAGTGGAATATATTTATCTTTATATGGTTAGAAAATTGAGACTAAATAAAAGTTGTACGCCAGTTTAAATAGCTTTTCAAACCTTTTTGAAACCACTGAGTTTACTACAGCAATTTACAATTTTATTTGGTTTAAATTTTAAGTCAAACTGATAAAAGGGTGAAAGAAGGCGGTTGTAGATGGAAAAAGTTAGAAAATAAAAGGTTTACTTATTTTATTTTAATTTCATCGCTTAAAAAGATGCACATTTAAGTATAAAAAATTAATTCTGTTAACTTTATTTAATTAACTCTTTAATATGGTTAATTGTGGATTTTTCAAAACTGATTGGAAATCACAAACATATTATGTTAGGGAATTTCACTGCGGGTCCGTATTACGTCTTACGATTAATGGCATATGCGAGCTAGCGACAAATGAGTCGTTTATTTTGAAAGTGCTTTAAGTCCGTTTAAAAAAAAAGAGTTAATGATAACAATAATCACAATCATATATAATCTTTTTTAATAAACAATTTAAGTCTAGTATCATTAAAATCGCTATGATTTTGGGGACTTGAAAATTAGTTAGCTAACAAAACCCAGAAAAAATGATTTTGAAACTGGTTTAAATCGACTGAAATAAAATTTATTATTTAATATTTACTTAAAATTTATTATTTAATATTTATTTAAAATTTATTATTATTATTTATTTCATATTTATTATTTAATAATTTAGATATGGCATGTTTTATGTTACAAAACTCCGAAAAAATGCATCACTGCACAGTACAGCAAAAAAATTCACTACGATAAGTAAAATTGAGTTGCTTAGGTGAATGAATATTTTAACAAACTCACACATAATCTAAATGAGGAGAAATAATATCGCAAAAACTTTAACATTATCCTTAATAAATAAATGAATGTAAGTTTAGTTTTTTAATAAATGAATTAATATTTATTTTTAAAAACATTTTTTAATTACATAAATAAAAATGTGTATCTAAATTGAAAGCTTCCCTATTTATTTTAAAGCTATTACATTCATCTACATCAAACATAAAATACTTACAATTTCTATTATTTAATTTCTTAAAAATAAGTGGACTTATTCCTTTTCATAAACAAAAAAGTAATTTTATTAATTTTGAAAGTGGTTAAGTTCATTTTAGGTTCTGAAATACAGCTTATTATTCTAGCAAAGTTTACAAAACGTATTACGTTATATATTCTAACATGTTTAACGTCACAAAACAATAAAAAAATGAATACTTCTTATCAATATTTTTGAAACAAATCAAACACAAACCCTTAAATATTTCAATATAAGAAAAAATGGACATAAACCACTTTCAAAATAAACGACTCAAATAGTACTCGTTAGTTATATAACTTATTATAATTTTATATTGGTTTCGATCGGTTTGATTGTTATGGATATATTTTTTTTGTATGCTTTTCCGAACTATTCTGGAGTAGTGCAAATAAAAAAATTTATTCCACCCTAAAGCTCGACGTTCCGCCAAATTTCCTTGGCTTCTTCTGGAGCGGTTCTGTATTTATTAACAATAAAAACACAAAAACAACAATAACATTAATTTGAAATTATCACAAATACACATATTCACATTTAACATTGATTTATAAATTTTTAAATTTCACTTACATTTAAATTACAGCATTAAATTAAGGAAATGAAACATAATTTACAGAAGTAAAAATAAAAATACAAAAAAAAATAAAAGTATAAGAAATAAAACGATACCATCTATTGTGGTACACTTGTCATACTAAAAGTAAAATCTTATATGCATAATATGTAAGTAGCAGCGATACAATCTGTGTCCTCTTTCTTATTCATAGTTTTTTCCCTATTTTGCAAAATTCGTAGGTTTTCTAATGTATATCGTGTTTTCTCTCTAGCTTCTTTGCCTATTATTTTTGTGTTTGCGAAGTCAGCGATGTGGTTGTGTGTTATTGCGTGTTGTGACAGAGCTGTATTTTGTTTTTGTTTCCTGATATCAGGTTCATGTTCAACGTGTACCCAAAGCGCGCTAAGTTGTTCCTATATATTTTTCCTTGTTATGTCCTTTGCATTGTATTTTGTAAACCACATTGTTTTGTTGTTCTCTGTTTATAGGGGTTTTTGTTCTTGCAAAGTATCTTGATAATGTTTGGTTTGATTTGTAATCTAGTCTGTTATTCTGTTGTTTAATTACGTCTTGTGTTAAGTTTTCTGTTAGCCTGGGAATATTAGTGACACTGTGATATTGCTTTATTTCATTTTTTGTTGTTGTTGCTAGTGATTGGTGTTGTTGAATTTGATTTAATTTTTGTTCTATAAGGTCATATATAAGGTAGTCAGGATAATTATTTCTTTTTAGCGTCATTTGTATTTTCTTTATGTTGGCGTCATGAAATTGCTGATGGCTGATAGTCAAGATTTTGTGTATACAGTTTTTGGCGGTGTTAATTTTATATTTTCGTGGTTGTGTTTAAAAAAAGTTTATTAGGCGCCCAGACGCTGTTGGCTTAGAGTACCAGTCCAATATTAAGTTATTTTTTGTGTTATGTATACGGGCATCTAGAAAAGGTATACTATTGTTTTCTTCCATTTCCATAGTGAATTATAGTCTGCTATGGTATTGGTTCAGTGTTTTAAGTATGATATTTGCATCATCTCTTTGGACAATGGCAAATATGTCGTCCACATACTTTACAAGAAACTTAATGTACTACTCCAGAATAGATCGGAAAAGCTTACCAAAAAAATATATGCATAACCTATTATGATTAATAATTATTTCACAGTTGTATACTTATCGCTTGAGTGAAAATGGATTTCAGTCACTGATCATAACACATAATACGGGCCCAGGTTGTTTTCCAAGACTCGAATTGTGTAGTGGGATGCTATATATGTATATACACACATAATGTGTGTATATGTGTCGATATGCAAACACAAATTTATACATGTACACAAAATTAAATACTTTTTGAAATTTGTCTCCCACTTAATATCATCGACTTAACAATACTTATGACGATAAATTCAAAATATCCATAGCATAACTGAATAAATAACAAATACCAAGTACTTATGTGGATTTTAAATGCGCAAATTTTTGTTTAGGTTGCATTTCTCAAATGCTCTTTTGGGCTTATTGAAGGCACACAAAACTATAACTTGCACATATTTAAAATATGTTTAAATGCGATTCGGTAGAATTAAGTGCATTATGTTCTGTACTAATTTTGTTAATATGCACATTGTTTTAATAAAAAGATTATTATTTTAAATATGAAATTGAAATTTTTTCATATTGCTTTACTTGTCAAAAACATCAGTATGTACGAGATTATTAATTTACTGTTTTAAAGTAGTTTTTTTTTCCATTGACTGTTTTACATTTGTCTACTGCCACTTCTTCACAATGCACAGATCGCTTTAAAAATAATTGTCTTTACCAGAGATCTTTAGCATTTGTATTGGATTAGTATTTAACTCGTTTGCCTTTTTTCCAAAAATTGAATAAACTCCTCATTTTATTGTATCAAGCAATGTTTTACATTCAAATTTAACTGCCCGCAATGTCCATTACCTATGGTTTTTTGATCTGTGCCCATGGCTAATGTTGACCAATTAAACTAATGATGGTATTTTGTTGTTGCTGCTTGTGATTATGTACTCAAATTAATGTGCGCATTAAGTGAATCCAAGTTCACATTCCAACGAATTATTTTGGTTTCTTGTGCCCTTTTTTACAAAATTGGCTAAATCAAGCATCTGTGCAATTAAATACTGAAAATGTGTTCATTTATACATGTAATTAAATGAACATACTGTTCGTATCAGATTAATTCAGCTAAGTAACGGTTTAAGTTTAAGTAATGTTTCTTTTTACTTTAACGAGTTTTTGTTGCAATCTTTGTGTTGCCTCGTCTGATAATTAATGCAAAAAACCATTTAGTACTGCTCCAAGTTCCTAATCCATCTAAGAGCTAATTCTTGGCAGGAATCTGCAATTGTTATAAGTTGCACTGCCTTGGTATCGAAGCGACTAAGTAAATATGTAAGGCTAAGAAATCAGTGAGCAACACATTACGGTATTATCAGCAAGTGGTCGAGGCAGTGAAGATGAATGAAAAACTTAAAATAAATTTCGGGGAAAAAGTTCTTTAAATAAATGCAATTGGAGAGTTTCAAACTTTGTTAAAAATGAATTGGATTGACGCACAGAAAAACCTAAATGTTTTAAATAACTTCTAAACTATCTTCAAAAACTAAAGACTAAAACTAAAGTTGAAAATAATAGTATTACGGTTTAGATGGATATACAAAATGGATCGAAAGATCTTATAGTTGGTGAAGCAGTTTTCTATCTCATATATAACAGATGTATGGAGAAATTGCAAAACATTTTTTTAAATTTACTTACTTATTATAGAGTACAATATCCGGCAGCCAAATATGTTCAGATGGTACATGTAATGTATCCACCCCTCCATAATCATCAGGATTCCACTTTAATTTGTAGTCGTTCCATTCCTGCAAGGAAAGGACATTGCATTTATTAGACGAGGTGGTGAACAAAAGATAATTTATTTTCTAGGAATTTGGATTAATAAAAAAAAATATGATATAGTTTCGTGGCAGAGCTTCTCTATCAATAATTAGGGAAGTGAACGAGACCTTTATGTTTTATGCCGACTCCAAATGGCAACGAAAAGCAGAAAATCTTTCGCTGTTCATATCAAAATATACCCGGACTCTTTGACAAACCGTTACCGGAGGCGAACCCGCTTTCCTATACCCAGAGAGTTAGGCGTTTAAAATATACCCGCGGCAGGTATGCCCGTCGTATTAGGCGACTTAAATACACAAAGGATTCAGGGCGGTTGCGTAGCGTTACCTTGAAGAGGTTGCCTGCGCAATTTACAGCTTCTCTAACCCAATTTTCAACCTAGGCGAATCCTGTTTCTTTAGCATCCGGGGCTCTGGCGACCCCAAGTTCTTCATGAAACTAGGGGTTGGGGCGGAATAGGTTCAATATGTTCACACTATATCGTTCCCTAGATGGTCTTGCTAGTACCTTAATTGTGCTTGTTGCCTAAACGTATCGGATCTATATCCGGAAAAGGAACATCAACATCGAGATCACCCCTCAAAACCTTCGGAGAGTATCTCTATCGCTAACAACAACAACCCCGTTTTATTTATCACTACAACGACAACGGGGCAGCTGGACAATTTTTTGCAATATACATATATGGAAAGAATTTCAATTGAAAATCAAAAACGAATTAAGCAACATAATTATGCTCGCTTAGTTTGTTTCTGTTTTTCAATTGAGCAATCCCAAAAATTCCAAGCAAGTAGAAAACAATTCAAAGTTTTAGTAAAAAAACCGTATTTTCCGGTATTTCCTGATCCTGACTTTTGTTTATATTTATAAAAAGCTCTGGTTGAGTTAACAGTGCAACTATTATACGGTATTGCATCCATCTTCACTGGAAGGGAAAAAGGTGTTGAAAGGATGGGTGATATTATGTAAGTGGAAAAGCGAATCTATACAAGGTGATGGTAAAGAGAATTCAGGCCAATTTGCTGTGCCGAAGAATGTCACATTATAATGATTTCGATTAACTGACATCTTGCTGTGCTAAGACATGGCTTGGAAATTATCAAGAAGAGGGAGTCAGCAGGATAGCACCACCTGGAAATTTGTTTTAAACGAGTATTTTTTTAAGCAATAGGAAAATAGCCGCCATATCACTTTTATATATATTTTTTATACTCATCTGAGTAGAGCTCACGGAGTATATTAATCTTGTTCGCATAACGGTATTCCGTAACGGTATAAACTAATCGAGATAGATATAAAATTCTATATATCAAAATGATCTGGGCGAAAAAAGAAATTTATTTAGCCATGCCCGTCCCTCCGTCCGTCCGTAAAAACGATAACTTGAATAAATTTTGAGGTATCTTAATGAAATTTGGTATGTAAGTTCCTGCGAACTCATCTCAGATCGTTATTTAAAATGAACGAAATCGGACTATAACCACGCCTACTTTTTCGATATCGAAAATTTCGAAAAACCGAAAAAGTGCGATAATTCATTACCAAAGATGTATAAAGCGATGAAACTTGATAGGCGGGTTGACCTTGTGACGCAGAATAGAAAATTAGTAAACAAGGTAATTTAACAGTTTTGCAAGCTGTAATTTGCAGTCGTTAAAGATATCATGTTGAAATTTGGCAGGAACGTTACACCTATTACTGTATGTCTTCTGAATAAAAATTAACAAAATCAGATGAAGAATACGCCCACTTTAAAAAAATTTTTTAAGTCAAATTTTAACAAAGAATTTAATATGTTTACCGTATATGAGTAAATTATGGCAGCATTCAACTCCAGTAATGATATGGTAAATAAAAGAAAATTTCAAGATGGGCGTGGCTTTCTAATTCTATACCAAATACGAAAAAAGGGCTGACACATGGTGATTGGATTGGTTTTTTGACGCAAAATATAACTTTGTAAAATGAGTGTGAAACCTACCATACTAAGTAGAAGAAAATTAAAAAGTTCTGCAGGGCGAAATCAAAAGCTCTTGGAATCATGGAAGGAATACTCTTCATGGTATTACATATACAAATAATTAGCGGTAACCGAAAGATGATGTTCTGGCTCACCCCGGAGGAATAAATAATAGCTTTAATTTGATACGCATATCGTACAAGCATATTCTGGAGTCACACCTGGTCCACCTTTATGGCGATATCTTGAAATGTCGTCCACCTATAGACCTAAGGCCCACTCCCTTTAAAAATATTCTGTAATACCTTTCATTTGATACTCATATCGTACTAACCCATTCTAGGGTTACCCTGGGTTCATTTTCCTACATGGTGATTTCCCCTTATTTGACAAAGGATGAAACCGTTCCAAAAAACGTCAGCCTTGGTCTACAATTTGCTCGATATTTCCCAAACGTATGTGATATGGAATTAAAAACAACTAATAAACCATCTACGTAACCCTACGAAACCTATGCTATGCTTACAACTGAGTATGTAATGTTCGGTTATACCCGAACTTAGCCTTAATTACTTGCTTAAATATCCCTCTTATGTTTTTGTCAAGCTTAAAAAATTGAAATACATCGATTAAACTTCAAAAGACTTCATATCGATGGGTTATTGACCCTTGTGTAATTAAAGGCAGTCCTTTTCAGACTACGCATATATCAGATTAAGCATATCTAAATCAACGGACTGGACCTAATTTGTTTTTAGGAAACTGACACATTTAGTCTATGTACGGCCAATTCAATCTAACATAACTCTTTTATTAAAATGAACAATTTAATTTACTTTTTCGCTTCTGTTCCAATGATTCGGTTCTTTACTTTTATTTCGTAATGCTTAAGGGCTTTCCTGCAAATGCACATCAGGTATTTGCATACAAATTACTTAGTAATTCAAAACAAGTATATATGTAAATGGCTGCTCATTGTTCTTCCATGCAACCTCATCACGCCTCGTTGCATTTGTATTAAACTCGAAACTTAACTAAATTCATTTAATTTAATTTAACTTATTTCTCGCTAATTTCAATTTGCTTGCAATTGATGTGCATTCCCTCGCTTTTGTTTTGTATCAGAAATGTGTTTTGCGTCTTTTAACAATGCCTCCTCCCTTTGTGAACGAACAATTCGCAAGGGCAGCATCCAAATTCAATTATCTGACGACTTTGATTTGAAAGTGAAAAAAAGTAAAATTAAACTAAAAAATTTGAAAAATTGTGTATGAACTTCTATGGAATGAAACAACTGAGACAAGGCTTTAATATTAGAAAATATTATGGAAAGAAAATCAGATCGATTCTTAGAGCCATATAAATATAAAATACTTGAAAAATACTTAAAATTGTCAATTTATTGGAATGCCTATTTAGACCAAGAAAATATTGTGTCAGACTTCAATAGAAAATTATCTATATAATTAGGTCAATACAAAATGGAGCCTTAAAAATGTGCAGGACGACAAAAAGTGCTAACAATATGTAGGAAAGTAACCATGATATTTTCAGAAGTGGCCATGAATACAGCAAAGTAATGCTTGTAAGCTTATGAATATATAGATTGTTTGAAAAAACAGTCAAAGTTTACTTTTAAAAGCTGACTATTATGAAAAAATTCGGAAAATTAAATTTAAATAAAAAGAAGGTAAATAAGTTTTAAGTACTTTCTTTTAAATACTTCCGGTTCATTTATAACCAGATGAAACGAAAAATGTTTCTTTAAACAAAGACATAATCTGGTTCAACTCTGATATTCAAATTTTAACATAACCACTGTAATATTTTATGAGAACAAAAACTAAAATGTGGAGTGCAAAAAATAGACTTTCTTTACCTAAGTCCGGAATTTTTGGAGAAATGCATATTGCCTAATTTCTTAGTAAAACAAGCGAGTGTAATTTTTGTTGGCTAGTAGCTCAAGTTGTTCAACTTCATCAGCTTGTTCATATTTTATCCCGAAAACACGTTTTGCTTCTATCTTTAAATCAGACGAGAATTCTTTCTTTTGTTGCAAGGCTGGACTCTCCATCGTATACGATTTTGTTTCGCTGTCTGGATTCGTTCTTTGGTGATGTTGGCTGCTCTAGAGGTATTCTCGGAATGTGTGTGATTCGAGTTGTGAGTGGATTTTCTTTGGATTTTGGATCGTGCGCATATCTACACCACTATAGGTATGTCATTCATTGATAGATCTTCAGCTTAATATATCTTTCTATGTTTTAATATCAACTTTTTGACTGTGGAGCAAATGCACCTTCTTTGCCCATGCTAACGTTGAAGGCGTCAAGTACTTTAATGCATCCTTGTCCTCTGTTTATAAAACCTGTATCCTTAGCTTCAATTAAATTTATTTCTAAACAAAATTTGCCATTTAAAATTTTCTCCTCTTTGGTGTGGTATTAAAATATCAAATTGTTACTGCAAAACACAATAGGCTGCAACATTTAAAGCTCTGGAGCTATTATTCCATAACTTAGCACGAATTTCCCACCAACACTTCATATGACGCAAATTCGACAACATCCAAACTGAAATTTTAATGAATTTAGTGAAATATTATGCAAATGAATTTGCCCACACAAAGTTTGGCGTTGCATATGAATTCGAATATTATTTGCAAAACGATGAACATTACATTACAACAAAAAATTGATTTGCAGCCTAACCACCCTCCTCTTCCTCTGACGTATGACACCAATGGCTATTTACATTCGTTAGAACACGCATTGATTGTAAAAACAACAAACTGTGACAGTTATGTTACACCAACTGAAGTAGTCGAAAATTCATCGAGTGCCAAAATGCTTAGTCCTTTTTGCACATCCACACTTCCGTTACATGAAATGCTTAAACATTTCGTCAGTTGCAGTCACATTTTAACGCTTTTGGCTGCAAAAAATATTTTTTTTTCACATTTTGCTATTTTGAGTATGGCAAAATTTACTGCATAAACCGCATAAATTATTTTATTTGCCTAAAAGTATGCCTTGCTGTGCCTTTTTAGACTTATTTTGCAATGAGCTTTTAAGCTAGCGCTCATGGCAATATCGTTAAGTGAAATCCTTTGGTTTGAGTTTTGATTGTACAGTAACCGAGGCGGAAAATGCTGGTTGAGCCCATTTTCATGGCTATGCATATTTATGAGTACTGGTCTTTCTTTTTTGTTGTGACGTCAAAGTAATACGTAAATTGCGAAGCTAAAATGCATTGCTTAATTTGTGAGTTTACATCTTTCTACGTCGGCAAATACACATTATCAGCGGTCATTTATTTTGTGCGGTTCGAAAGTGAGCTTTTAATAAATTTTTTCCAGAAATTAGTAAACAATTTCTCTATATATTCCCTTAGATAGTTCGGTTATTCGTAAAACGCCAAAATGCAATAGCCTCACCGATCCAAGTACTTTGCAATGAAGGTTTTTTTTTGCATTTGACTTGTACGTGTGCCAGCTGTGAATGAGCTTTAAAAACTGTAACGCAAGGCCCTACCTAAGGACCATTTTTGATTGAAATATAAAGACTACTTTAATGAAAAAAAAGACCAGATAAAAAAGACCACACACAATCATTTCTCTCACAAACGTTATTTTAATTTTTCTTCAATTTGTGTAGCTTGTTTTTTTATCTTTTACCTCGGACTACTGCAGCTACGTACGGAGGCTCTGTGATCCCCAGTTTCTCATGCAATGCGGTGCTGAGGGACGGATGGCCTAGAAGTTTCAATGTAGTCTTATTAAACCGTTTCCAAAATAGTCGTGCTAGTATCTCAATGGGGCTTGTTACCGGAACGTACTGGATCTATATCCAGCAAAGGACCATCGACTTCGATAACACTCCCCAAAACCTTCGGGAAGTGTTTTTATCACTACAACAACAGCAAACATATGGCTACATAGGTAACTTACGACGTGTTGATAAGATTTTAAGAGATTTTAGGTTGGACTAAAGGATTACCAGTAATTGAGGTTTTTAAAATAATTTTTAATTAGTTACTCTAAGCTTATTGGGGCTATTCAATATATGGTAAGGCAGCATGCTTTATGAAATATTTAAATTCATAGCATATTTCTTGAGCCTTGAAAGAAGTCGATATTTCAATATTGTAGCATCTTATTTTTAACCTTACTCACAAGCTCAATTCTGTACAACAAATAACAAAATGTGACCAAAACAAACTACCGTTTCGAATACTAAATTTGTCAATAAATTTCATAGATTGTACGCGAGCATCATCAATTGCATGTGCGACAGGAGGGTTGTGCCGATTTTCAAATTGCTAGTTCTTAAGCAGCTTCTGTAGTGGGGACCTATCGGTTGGCTACGGAGTGCATAGTTTCGTGGATTGCATTTAATGGTCACAGCCGTCGCTAAATCTACGTGCTATGAAGCAAATTGTGCGATTTTGCAACAACTTTCGTCCACGAATAATAAAACAACAACAACAAAGTGCATGTTTGTAGTAAATTCGAGTGATATAGTTTTTTATATATGTAGTTGTGTACATGCTTAGTTATTGAACCAAAGCACTTTGAGTAGCTAAGATTCTGTGGCTAAAGGTAGATTACTATATACATGCGTTTGAATATAACCGTAGGCAAAAATATATGTAGACAAGTGTAGAGTTCATGCAATAAACAATTTCACTGCACAGCGTCTCAGTTCAATTCAACCTAAGCTTAAGAAACTGGAATACTTAAAGTTTAACTTACCTGCTCCACCCACACATTCGTCGTCATGATTTGATTTTTTAAATTCTATAAAGAGAAAAAAGAAAACGAAATAGTTTTTTAATGCTGTTTATTAAGTTCTTACCAAATAGCTTAATCTTGGCACTAGAAGAGATGTAATTGTATGAGTGTATTTGTATATATGTGAGTAAATTGGTTGCGCAAAATAACCAAACTGATTTCCGTAAATTGAAAACTTCCTTAAAGTACATACTTCAGAGAAATACGAAGAATTTAAACATCAAACACAACTTTGAGCCATTGAAATTAAACTCTTGCCAAACACACAATCATGGTGTTATCTATCGGTTTTATAGACCAGTTAAAACATAAATACACACATTAAAAGGTGCTCGGAAGTGAACACTCGAAACCTTTTTTCTTTTTACAGAATTTTTAGCTTGTTTATACTCAGCATGCTTTGCACACAGAGTATATTAACTTTGGAAACTTAACGATTGATCGTAAGAGGATAAACGAATCGAGATAAATTTAGACTTCCATATATCAAATTGCTCAGGATGAAGAAATGAATTGATCTCGCCATGTTCGTCCGTCTGCCCGTCTGTCTTTCTGTGGTCCGGGTAACTTGAGTAAATTGGTACATGATTACTTGGCACTCATGTTGTTGTTGTTGTAGCGATAAGTTTACTCCCCGAAGGTTTTGGGGAGTGTTATCGATGTGATGGTCCTTTGCCGAATACAGATCCGGTACGCTCCGGTAACACAGCACCATTAAGGTGCTAGCCCGACCATCTCGAGTACAATTTTTATGGCCACATTAAACCTTCAGGCCATTCCTCCCTCCCCACCCCCAAGTTCCATGAAGAGCTTGGGTTCGCAGAGCCTCGTCTGTTAGAGGAACCGGATTCGCCGCTCTTTGGCACTCATCTCCTATTGCTATTTAAAATGAGCGAAATCGGATGATAACCACGCCCAATTTTTATACATACATATATAACGATATGGAAAACAAAAAATTCAGATTATTTGGTAAATAAAATACCTAGAATTTTGAAATATGATGTATGTCATGATATTGATAGTTTTTGAAAATGGGCGTGGTACCGCCACCTTTTGATAAAATCAATTTTACAAATATTATTAATCACAAATCAAAAACCGTTAAACATATCATATACAATTCAGCAGAGGTGTTGCCTTTACTATGGGGAATGCTTCGCAGAAAAATTAACGAAATCGGTTAAAGTCCACGCCCATTTTTATATCAAAGATTTTTAAAAGGGTAGTGAACGAATAAAATAAGCTATATCTTTGCAAAAAAGAGCTTTATATCAATGGTACTTCCTTTCCCAACTGAAATCCTAACAAGAAATATGAAAAATACAAATTTTTGAAAGTGGGCGTTAAACCGCCCCTTTTATGACTAAGCAATTTTCTATGTTTCGGGATGTATAACTCGACGAAAGATTAACGAATCGTAATTAGATTGGTTACGCATATTTTCCTTAAAGCAGGAAATATTTCTAGTAAAAATGCACGGGATCGGCACCATGCCCACTTTTATATAAAATATGCCAACTTTTATTTAGAATTAGAAAAGTAATTTATCTGAAGTAAACTGTACAATTAAAACTAACGCTGAGTATATAATACGCAGTTACACCCGAAATAAATACCCTTACTTGTTGTAACTAAAATAAAATCGAAGAATTTAGCAAAAAATAACGGTTAGCTATGCGAATTTTTGTTTCATTAAAATTTCCTTTACCGTCTCTGCTTAAGTTGGCTTTCAATCGACCACAAATAAATCGATAAATGTGAATATTTCATAGAACAGATTGCAAAAGTGCATTGTTAGTACGTTAAAATATTGAGTTGGTTCGGCCTATTTCTACTACCCTTTCCTTAGGCAGCATATCGGAATCAGATCGCTATACGAATGGGATGATACCTCCACTCCATACCAATCTTTACGTATGGCTCCAAAAGCAATGTGGGTAGTAGTATCTACTCCAAAGGTCTTTCGCTCTTCCTAAATATTAGATGGTAGCCGTAAATGAGGCTGCTCAATGGCTACTTTGTATGTATGTCGGTTGACATTTACTCCGATAGTAAAGCAGCGATTAAAGCTCTTCAAGGCAGGCGCACTCAACAAGCTAAATAAACAAGCTTCTCGTTGTACTACAATAGAGATGTGTGTCAAAGGCCACAGTGGTGTACTTGGAAACTAAGTTGCTGATAAACTAGCGAGGAAAGCCACTGAACACACCAAAAAGGTACAATAAAGGCACACATTCGTCCTCCTGCCACGTGAAAATACTTTATCATGACTGTATTAACAGAAAAGGCCAATTGTGAGGTGTCTCGACAAAGCAGGCTTAAATGAGAAACAAACTAGATTCTGTATCCCTTGATCGGGATATAAACAGGACGCTATCGAATACTAGTAAACGGCGAACAAATAGCTGAAGTCGAAGCTATAGAGATGAGACTTCTCCAAAAAAAAATTGAATATTTCTTCTGCAAATGACCGGCTCTTAACAGAATACGCATGAAATATCTAAAAAATCTCTTCGTCTGTTTAGCGGTCCAGTCAAAACACTTTGTCCCAGAACATTGAACTGGATGATATGGAATTCTAATTAGGCTCAATAAAATATTGGGACAAGCGGGATCCCAGTATGAGTTACGTTTAGTTCGATCACTCCTAAAAATTTCAATAAAGAGTTTAAAATCGATTACTTCTTTAGATTTTTTCCCGACTTTTCCCAATTTACTCGCACTAGGCTCGGACTCTGACGCGAAGTACATGTCACTAGGAAAATCTTTATTCTATACAAATTCACTTTTTTTGTATAGCTGTATTGCACGCAAAAAAAAGGGAATGAACAAATTTTGTTCGAAAACAATTTTAAAGATCTTTAAAAATAAAAATTTTCGAGAATCATTGGTACTCTTTGCAAAGTTTTTAACAGCAATTATACTCCATATAAAACTGCAAACTTGAAGATGTTCCCAGACATGCTTTAAATATTTTTAGCACCACCGGGCGTATGCGTAACGTTGAATGGATTTTTAACTGCATTTTAACGAAGTAAATGAATTGACGTAGCAAAAAAATAAGACATATGATGGTGCATTTAAGAACTTTGAGTGAGAAATCGTATGGAACTTTTTACTGCAGATATCCAGATATTTCTATGTTTGTGGTAGTTATACATATATGTGCATATTTAAATATGATTTTGAAAACAAACCGGTGAAAATTTGCAAAATCTTAATATATAAAACACATGTGTCACAACATTTTTGGCCGCGATGGACTCCTAAACTACTGAACCGATTTTGAATTTGTTTTATAGCCCGTGTGTAGTTTGATCTAACTTGAGAGATAGGATAGGTTATATCTCAGTTTATAGTCGCAATATTATTTTATTGCAATTTTTTTATTTGTTTATACGTAATAATAAATTGTTACATATTCGCAGTGGTACTCATATTTTCAGGTGGTGCGGATATACTTCCGTGTAATTGCTTGGTGTTTAATTAAACAACCTGCTTATCAATAAAAAATATTATAGCGAATGATATCAAGTATAGCACATCACCAGGCCCGCCGAGGGGGTGGGGGGGGGGCAGGGGGGGGGTTTCTGAGGGGGCCCGCAATTTATAGGTACTAAGACTGTTTTTTTAATTCAGGAGAGTCTTTAGTTGTGTAGAGGGTAAAAATGAGAAGAAATTGAGAGAAGAGAAAAGAGAGAAGAAGATTGAGAAAGAGATAGAATGAGACGAAGATGAGATAGATGAAGCGAAAAAGACGGAGGGAGGAGTGAATAAAAGGATTAGGAAAAAGTGAAGAGCGGAGGGAGGGCAGAGTCAGACAGAAAAAGCTTATTAAAATGTATGCAGATAGGCCAAATTTAGGGCAGGACAACGTCTGCCGGGTCTTCCTAGGGACTTATATAATATTTTCATAAAGCTGCACAGAACCACCGCTAAGAAAGCCAAATTATTGGTGCGGCCAGCCTCCACCCTACAGGGTAGTAGTGATAAAAAATTATTTCTAAAAATAATTAGTTGGACTACATTTTTTTAAAGTCTTAACTAGAATCGAAACTCTCAATCTTAAAATTAGCAAGCCGACAAGCAAAAACAACTCGTAATATTGGTAAGCTTTTTTAAAAGATTTTATAAAGTTGAATGGATCTTTTATAAAAACATTGATGCAGATCTCGTACCAAATACTCCTCTAAGAAAGCAGGACCTTTGGTGTGTACGCTACCTTAACACTACAGCGGATACATGCATGTACCTAACACGCGTACATACTTAAACACATAGTACCAGTGATGACGATTTTCGGGGTTTTTTGCCTTTCGGGATTTTCAAGATTTGAAAGTTCAATACTATGATCCCGGAAATGTCCTGAAATTTAGCCTGTTTAGCTCTTTTATTGTAATACTTACATATGTATATATACATGTAGATATAATACAAAAACACAAGTAATTGTAATTCATTCGTTTATTTTTAATTTTAAATAAAATTTTTCGCTGGGCAAAATATCAGCTGTGGACAAAATATTTTTGTGGCAAGTTGTGTTGAAATTGATTTTACATTAAATGGGTATGCTGCATACGAAAACAATACCAGATTTGTCAAATCGGTTCTAGTATCGAGATATTTGAACCCAAAAGAGGTGCACTTGATGTCATGCCACTTCCAGAACTTTTTTGAAGATCGTTATTGTGCCTAAAAGTACCAGTCCTATTCTTCTTAATCACTTTTGAGTTTTATGAAAAAACTTTTTGTTTTTTTGCTTCTGCGAAATCAGCTGTAAACACTGCTGCGCAGGTGAAAAAACGTTTCTCGCAATTTTAGACACGAATATTACAAAAACCTGAAAAAATTTGGAAAATCCGAAGTCAGATTTCATTTTTGTGTAGCAAAAACTTTAAGAGACGAAAATCCTGCCATGTTTTTCTTACATCTTGTTTTTTTCCCAGTGTTACGCTTGCTTTGCTCACAAACGGGAGATATTTGTGGAAAAAGCTTTAGATTATTGTAATGGATAACAAAATGACATTTTCAACAATACCGGGACTAAAGTCAAATAATCCCGGGAAGACCGGGACTTTAAAAAGACCACAATGCGAACCCATTATCCTTAATGAGACAAGTTTAGCAATTTTATAATTTTATTTCAATTTTTTAAATCCATCTCAGCAAAACTTTCACATTTTTTATTTAAATGTATTAAAAAAATAACTAAATTGTGAAATATAATTGTGAAATACCGGGTGGCTGATGAAAGCCGCTACCAAAAAAAAATTAAATAACTTTTTTTCTATTTAATGAATCTGGTAAATTTTTTTTTATTTTGCAGATTGACTTTTACATTTAACAAAAATGTATAACTGGGACACTGAAACAAGAATTTGGATTGTCCGCCGCTATCACGCACTGGAGTCCGTAGTTTCGGTTCAAAGAGAGTATAGGCGCACGTTTGGCGGCAATCCTCCGAGCAGATGGACCATAATGAGACTTGTAAACAATTTTGCCGAGCATGGGGCAGTCAACAGAAGACCTTACCATCGAAACCCTTCAGTTCGAACGGAGGAAACAATCGCTGCTGTAGCTGCTGCCATACAAAACAATCCACGTGTTTCGACAAGAAGTTTATCTGCTCAAATGGGTGTAAGCAGACAGTCATTTCAGTCAATTATGCACAAAGATTTGGACTTATTCCCATATAAAATTCAATGGCCAACAAACTGAACGCTGCAGACTTGCCGATTCGCTTGGAATTTTGCCAGAAGATGCTTCAAATGGTGGAAGAGGATGGAAACATGTTGAACTGTCTTTTCATGTCTGACGAGGCCCATTTCGATTTAAACGGCAACATAAACAAACAAAATTGTCGAATATGGAGTGCTTCAACCCACAGATACTCCATGACGGAATTGCATCCATTTCGTGTCACAGTGTGGAGTGCAGTTTATCACGCTGCATTATGGGCCCTACTTCTCGAAGAAACGGTCACACCGTTACGGTTACGGAGACCGTTACTGAGCATGTTGAGAGAGTTTTTCTATCCAGAATTACGCCGAATGAGAATTTCTTTCAACTCTGTGTGGTTTCAGCAAGATGGTGCAAGTCCTCACATAGCCCGACCTGTTATGACAGAATTGCGACGAAATTTCCCAATAAGCTGATATCCAGAAACTCCACATTCCGTTGGCCCCCGGTCGCCTGACCTTACTGCACCTGACTTTTTCTTGTGGAGTTATTGCAGACAGGAAGTCTACAAAGCAAAACCAACAAATTTGAATGAACTAAGGCAATCCATTCGAGAAACAATTGCGGCTATTCTGTCTCAACTCTCCAAGCAGTAATGGTAAGATGCCGCATATGCATCATCGAGCAGCATTTAAAGTCCATATGTTTAAAACTATTAAGCTATATTTAATAAAATTGAATGAGCTTTAACATAAATAAAAGAAAAATGAATTCCATACACTGATTATTTGAGTTTCTTAATGTAGCAAAATTCATCAGCCACCCTGTATGACCAAACTTTGAACCCAAAGAAAGGCAGTAGTTCAAGTTAAGTAAAAGAAAAAACTGGTCAAGCGTAAAGTCAGAAAAAGAAACCAACATCGAAAAATTGTTGAACAAAACAATAAAAAAAGATAAATTTAAAAGTAAAATAAAAATAATCCGCAGTAAAGCGAATCATAATGATAAAGTTTTGTTACTACTTTCATATCTCATTCTTATTGTATACGAAATAAATGGGATAGTTTTCAAATACTGGCTATCAAGAATCAAGGATGTTAAACCACTTTTTGGACTTGGAACCGCTTGAGTCCCAACCATAAGTACATAAGATTCTTTACAATTGTCGGCAACATAGCATAGCCATGTAAAGGTGGACATATAAGCGCAGTGCTTAGATAATGGGCTAGAGCTAGTAATGAAACAAATAGACCAGTTCAACGCCTTTCTGAGCTAAGCGATTTTTCTGTAGGGTGACTGTAACAACTTGATAGAACGAGTTTGCAACTTAAATTTCTAAAATTCGTTTTCGTCGAAATAGCTTGACTTAGTTTGGAGAGCTGCACAATATTCAGAATTTTCTAATTTGAGCTGAGCAGAAATATTTGATAGAAATATTTATCAACATTAAAGACGAAGTTTTTACTTATATACATACATGCAGTATGCTTGACTTTATTAATAAAGTTATGTTATTCTCAGAAAAACTTGTTTCTCTTCACATGCAGTATGGGGGAAAGGAAGGAGAAACCAATGCATGGAGAAACTTTTATGCAGATAGCCATTTCTTGTTAAACCAAATATCAATTATATTTTGAGTTTTCCTACAACCTAATGCACCAATAGTGCCAGTTAGGTGGGTTAGGTTGCCCTTACTGACTGTGCATGTTTAACCTATCGCGTTTCCGCCAGAATTTAATGTGCCATTAGAGCAGATACCGCATGGCCATAAGTCGCTGAAAACAACATTGGATGTGACGTCATCAGAATATTTTGTCTATTTTGTCTACTAAAAAGGCCCAAGCTTATTATGCATAGTCGTTTCAATAGATTTTAGTTTTTAGTAAACATATTTGTGAGGTGATCGAGAGTATAGTATATAAAATCCGCATCAGATTATTTGACAAGAATGTCTAAAAATGCTGTGAAATTTTTCTCGAGGTCACTCAAAATTGCCCGAAATCAGTTTTTATTTGCAACAGGTCAGATCTTATTCGGACTGATGAGTTCGACACATCACTATGTCGATAGAAAGTAAATGCTGCACAACAACAACAACGAAATATGCAGACTAATAGCGTTTTCTTTTCTGAAATAAATTGTTGCCTAAGTAATAGAGTTACTCCTACCCCAGAAAATTTTGAACATGTATAGTGCATGCAAAGAGCATAACCCTGTATTTTCTTCGCCTAAAAATATGTGAAGTTACGAAAATAAATTGTCACGATCAGCTAGTTAGTAGAGTTGCACTGCCCCACCGCCATTCTACGCAGGGTAAAAGTGTAACGCTTTTGCGTTGCGAGCAGGCAACAATTTTCACAAAAGAACGAAATACCCCGTAAAGGCGTTACACTGCTTTTTAAAAGAGAACAAAAAATATTTACAACCCTTGCGCGACGTACAAAAAGCGTAACACTTTTGCCAGAAAAGAAAACGTTATAAATAACAACAGCTACACACACATATGTACATACAGCAAAGATCAGCATACCTACACATACAGAACATCTACGAGC
>JARSSU010035689.1:0-10842 GCA_029619165.1 Eurosta solidaginis
CTTTGTTTGCCCCTGCGTTAGCAGAATACACCACCGCGCACCCCCACCCCAACCAGATCGATGTCAAAAAACAGCGACGAGTGCCTCCTCGAAACCTTTTTTTGTCAACACATCACAGAACAGCCGTTTTAGATAACACTACAACCTATACTGACCCTTCCAATCGTTTGTTGAGAGAGATCTCAGCAAATCTAGCACATCACATACAAAAACCCAAAAGATAACACTAGGAGCCTTACAATCAAACCACACTCTCATCAACATCTTACAAAAAACAAAAGCCCGTCGACATACATAAGAGTAACGTGGTATACCAAATAGAGTGCAAAGGAAATGGTACATGAACATTTGCAACAAATATATATATTGGCACTACGAGGAGGGCGTAAACACACGACTTGCGGAGCACAAGCGATATCAACAAGAAAAACACAGCACGGCGTTATAATCACAACACGTCGGTATAACAACAGACACACAGTAGAGTTCACAACAAATAAATAATAATAGTATAAAGTGAGAAGAGAGAAAGAATAAGGTACACACTCGAGAGCTTAAGAATATGCAAAACATGAGAAAAGGCAAGGAAACAAGAATATATGATACACAAGACATTTCCGCGGACTTATATTATGCCTAGGGACACAGAGATTTATTTTTATTTGAGCAAGGTTACCATTAGATGATTGGTAGCGTTTTTTAATTTGTTTTGTAAAGTAATAAATAAAATCGTTTTTTTAAATACCAATGTGAGTGGGAATATAAATAATGTTGGAAGTAATATTTTTCATGTAAAATTCAAATTTATAATTGTGCAAAACTTTGTTTGAAACTATGTAATTAGAACCGTGTAATTTATTTCTAATGTTGTTTTTGTCTTTTGTATTTTGTTATAAACAAATATAGACCGCCCCTGAAGAAGATAAGGATAATTATCGAAACGTTGGGCTAACATGGTGGAATAAATAACATTTTATTTGCACTTGACCCTAATAGATCAGTAAGCTGGAAAACTACATATAAATTAATAAAACTGATCGGAAACTTACCATTAAAAAGAAATATAACAGGTTGAAGAGCTGAGTTGATTTAGCCATGTCCGTCTGTCCGTCTGTCTGTTTGTATGTTTGTCCAGACGTTTGTCTTTGTGACTCAATCACGCAAGAAACGGCTGAACCGATTTGGATGAAATTTTGCACACACATAGCCAATAGTCTAGAAGGGTCTACTAGCTTATATATTTTTGAAAAAGGGGCGTGGTTCCCCTGTTATAATTTAATTATTATATTTTTTCGTCTTTGCGACTGCATCACGCCAGAATAGCTACACGGATTTTGATGAAAGTTTGGGACACAGACAGTAGTCTACTAGCGATATTTTTCTCGAACATGGAAAGAGGGGGTGGGGTCCCACGACCTCTTCGAGCAATTACTTTTTAATAATTTTTACACATTATAGCTTTACGTATACTGGCCTTCACCAATATCACAGACTCAAGGGGTCAAATATAGTCGAGGGCTTACAAAGTAAGCAGTGACACCCTCCGCCCCTTCCCCCTTTATCTCCCACTCTGGAGTAAAATCTATAAATTGTTATAAACTCAATATAAATTTTCTCCTAAATCAATAGTTTTTGGGTATCTGGCACATACAGATCGAGATCTAGACAATTTTGGAGGAACGATCAGTGGTCCTCTCCTTTTACCCCCGCCATCCGCCTTCCTTCAATTGTTTTTATTAGCACGCTTTTATTAGCTTTACCTGTAGTTTCTGTGTAACTTTTCATTCGCTCCTGCGCCTGCTGCCTTATTAATATGGTTTTATAATTAGCTTCGCCTCATATGGAGACCCTTCCGGGATCATTTCTGGATGGTTTTCGGGATCGGTCCGGGATTCCGCCGGGGTAATTTCGGGACATTTTCGGGACTCTTTCGGGATCATTTTGGGGACCCTTCCGGGATCATTTCTGTATAGTTTTCGGGATCCGTCCGGGTTCCCGTCGGGGTTATTTTGGGACATTTTCGGGACTATTCCGGAATCATTTCGGATTATTTCGCGATCATTTGGGGACCCTTCCGGCATCATTTCTGGATGGTTTTCGGGATCATCCCGTCGGGGTCATTTCGGGACTTTTTCGCGACTAATACGGGATCATTTGGGAACCCTTTCGGCATCATTTCTGTATGGTTTTTCGGGGTCCGGCCGGGATCCCATCAGGGTAATTTCGGGACTATTAGGGGATCATTTGGGGACCTTTCCGCATCATTTCTGGATAATTTTCGGGATCCGTCCGGGATGCCGACGAGGTCATTTCGGGACTATTTCGGGATCATTTGGGATACCTACCGGCATCATTTCTGGATGGTTTTTGGGATTCGTCCGGGATCCCGTCGGGGTCATTTCGGGACTTTTTCTCGACTAATACGGGAAAAATTTGCGGGCCCTTTCGGCATCATTTCTGGATAGTTTTCGGAATCTTTCGGGATCCCGTCAGGTCATTCGGGATTTGTCGGGATCATTTAAGGATGGCTTTCAGGATTCGTCCGGGAACCCGTCAGGGTAATTTCTGGACTTTTCGAGAGTATTCGGGATCATTTTGGGACCTTCCCAAGATCATTTCTGGAGGGATTTCGGGATTTGTTCGGGATGCCGTCAGGGTCATTTTGGGACTATTGGGCGATCATTTGAGGACCTTGCCGGCATCACTTCTGGATGGTTTTCGGTATCCGTTCAGGATCCCGTCGAATAATTGCGGGACTTTTTCGGGATCATTTGGGGTCCCTTCCGGCATCATTTCTGGACGGTTATTTGGGATTCGTCCGGCATCCCGTCGGGTTCATTTCCGGACTTTTTCTCGACTAATACGGGATCATTTGCGGGCTCTTTCGTCATCATTTCTGGATAGTTGTCGGGATCCGTTCGGGATCGCGTCAGGGTGTTTTCGAACTATTAGGAGATCATTTGAGGACTTTTCCGGCACCATTTCTGTATAGTTTTCGGGATCCTTTCGGGGTCCCATCAGGGTCATTTCGGGACTTTTTCGGCATCATTTACGATTGGTTTTCAGGACACGTCCGGGATCCCGTCAGGGTAATTTCTGGAATTTTCCAAGACTATTTCGGGATCATTTTGGGACCCTCCCAAGATCATTTCTGCATGGATTTAGGGATCTGTCCCCGGGATGCCGTCAGGGTCATTTTGGGGACTATTAGGTGATCATTTGAGGACCTTTCCGGCATCACTTCTGGACGGTTTTCATTGCGGGACTTTTTCGGGATCATTTGGGGTCCCTCCCAAGATCACTTTCTGGATGAGATTTTGGGATCTGTCCCGGATCCCGTCAGGGTCATTTAGGGATGCGTTCGAGATCCCGTCAGGGTCATTTCGGGACTTCTTCGGGACTATATCGGGATCGTTTCTGGATGGTTTACGGGATCCGTCCAGGGCCCCTTAAGGGTAATTTGGGGACTATTAGGTGATCATTTGAGGACCTTTCCGGCATCACTGATGATTTTCGGTATCCGTTCGGGATCCCCATCGGAATCAATGCGGGACTTTGTCGGAATCATTTGGGATCCCTTCCGGCATTATTTCTGGATGTTTTCGGGATTTGTCCGGGATCCCGTCGGGGTTATTTCGGGACCTTTTCGGGGGCTAATACGGTATCATTTGGGGATCCTCTAGGGGTCGTTTCGTGACTTTCCTGTATTATTTCGGGATCATTTGGGGACCCTTCCGGCATAATTTCTTGATGGTTTGCCGGATCCATCCGGGTCATTTCGGGACCATTTTGGGATCATTTGGGGACCCTTCCGAGATCATTTCTGGATCCGTCCGGGATGCCGTAGGAGCCATTTCGGGATTTTTTTGTTACTTTTCCGGGATAGTTTTTGGACCCTTCCGGGATCATTTCTGGATCTGTGCGGGATCCCATTTGGGTCATTTCCGGACTATTCGGGATCATTTTGGGACGCTTCCCGATTCACTTCTGTATGGTTTTCGCGATCCGTCGTGGATCCCCTCAGAGCCATTTCGGAACTTTTCTGGAGTATGTCGGGATAATTTAGGTGCCCTTCCTGGATATTTTCTGGATGGTTTTTGAGATCCGCCCGGGAGCCCATCATGGTCATTTCGGAACCTTTTCGGGATCATTTTGGAAACACCTTCAGGGATCATTTCTGTGTGGTTCTCTGGATACGTCTAGAATCGTGTCGTTGTCATTTCTGGTTTTTTGGGACTATTCCGGAAACTTTTGGAGACCCTTTCGGGACATTTCTGGATGGTTTTCGGGATCCGTCCGCGATAGCGTGGGGGTCATTTCGTAGCTTTTCTGGATAATTTCGGGATCATTTGGGATCCTATCAGGTTATCAGCTCATTTAGTTCTTTTTTTACTCAATTACAAAAATAAAATGCATTAGACAGAAAACAAAATTTTAAACAGATAACTTGATAAGCAGGCTAACGCGAATAGCCCATATATTTAAATTTCTCCTTGCGGACGGGGCCGCGGATAAAGGCTAGTATGTACATATGTGTCGATATAATGATTGAATTATTGACGTGCATCAAGTCACTGCTCAGCATCGGCTTAGAGATGGCAGTACCCCTTAGTGTTGCTAATATTCGTAACAATATTCCAAGTTCAAGCTTGTAGCTTATCGGGAGGTTACTTAAATTTCAATTACAAAAAAAGTGCTGGTTGGACAGTCAGGTTAACCTAAATAAAATCGTTTTAAAAACATGAAGCCAATAAACCGACAGTAAATATATGCTATGCGCTTTTCGCCACCTAAAACTGAATCGTGGAATTAGGGCTCAGTTAAGTCTATTAAAAGCTGTTCGGTAGTGTGAAATTTTACTTGTCCTATTCAACCGCTTGGTTTTTGTATATCTCCTGGAAATATTTCCGTTTCCTAACATCTTGCATTTCCACTTACTTCTCAAATATTTACAAAGCATAATATCCCGGAAGCCGATCTTATCACGTGTTGGCCATTAAATGTTTCCCATATTCAATTGCTAATTGGCGAAACCCCATCTCAATTCAACGCCTAATCAAATAAAGTCACCCAACAAACTACCCGTGCCACACACGTCCTAACAACTTCAAAATTTCTATTTACAGTATTTTTATATTGAGGTACTTTATTACAATTTATACATACTTTCGTGCATTAATGTGTTTGTGTAGTCTCCTTTGACCTATGTAAAGAGTCGCCCAGCTGTTGTTCCCGCACCATATTTCTCTTCTTCATGGTTACAATGAAAATAAACAGTAAAAGCCTGCATTTAAGTTAATGGTCTCTGGACCACGATATCCTGAATATCATGAATAGCTTAGCGATTTGTAGCCTTTATATGCGACAACAAATAGTTTAAATTAAATGGAAGGAGCACATTCATGCGCAGGATAGAGCGGTGCCCATACTGATAGTAGATATTGATCCCGTAGTTTCGGGATATTATTGACATAATTTTGATGCGTAAATATCTTTGCTCACGGTATGGGGGAATCCTGAATCTAGTCTGGTAAGAGGTATGCTATGTCGGGGATGCCTGTAGAATGTAAATGCAGGCGTAGTGTGTAAGATTGGTGCATGTACTGTATGAGTTATCCGTTTTTTATCGAAAAGTTTTGGATTTAACATCAAAAAAATATCGATATGTTTTCAATATTTTTTCGATTTGTTTTCGGAATGTTACCAGTTTCTCAACGGAGCGGTATCAAAAAGTTATCGATTGTTTATCGAAAAATTATCGATATATCATGAAAAGGATATAATTTTTTTTTATAAACTTATAGATATGTTATCGGAGTGTTACCAATTTGTTATAGCGTGTTATGGAAAAGTTATTGATTTCGTTATCAAAATGTATCGATTTGGTGTGAAAATTTATCAATTTCGTATCGTGTTACCAATTTGTATCGACATGTTATCGATTGGTTATTTTTGACCCATCTTTCTTTCTTTGTAATGATACATTTACCTATAAATTTAATATAAAATCGATGACAAACGTGGAACCCTTCTATGACAAGCCAATAAGAAACCCATCGGTCGTTTTTAAGATTTTTTTATTATTTATTAATTGTTGGGGGAAAATATGCAATATTACCCTAACAGTTTTTAGCACGCTGGCTGCGAGGGCCTTCGGTGCTTCATGCTTTACATATGGCTTATTACTAAGTATTTTCATATGTTAATATGCGTTAAAAGCTTATGTTATTAGATGTATTCTAACATATTTATACATTTTATGAAGTTGTATATGGTAATCACATTATTATAGGTAACGTTTCTTAATAGTGAGGATGGTATTGTAGTTCCAAATGTCGTTTGTCGTTTTGTAGTTAGTGCTGGGCAGCGATCAAGAACGTGGTCAATTGAAAATAGATGCCCGCAGCACCGACAAGGCGAAGGTGGCGTACCAAGTAGTATATGTTCGTGGGATATTTTCGTGTGCCTGAGCCTGAGTCTAATAAATATGGTGATTTGCTGTTTGGAGAGTCGAGCTGGGTATATTGACTTTTCACCTAGTGGATTTAGAAGGGAATATGAATGGTTAAATTGGGACCACTCAACTGTTTTTAGGTGTGACAGGTGGCAGTCGATAGTTTTGAGAATATCGTTTTTGGAGCATGTGTTGGAGGAGAAGGTGGGATTGTAGTAGGTACTTTTGGCAGCTGAGTCCGCATACTCATTGCCGGGGATACCTATATGGCTAGGTATCCATAAAACTTTTATCTTTTTTGTCCATTTTATTAGTTTTTCCCTAATTTGGGTAACAGTCTGGTCATCCTCGTTAATATGCTTTTTAATGCTTGGCAGACAGACAAACTATCTGTGCAAATTAGAAATTTACCTTTTTTGCTTGCTGCGTACTCTGAAGCTTTAAGAATAGCCAGTACCTCGCCTGAGAAGATTGAATTATTTGGTGTTAAATAGCCGTTGGATATTAGCGAACCGTCTCTGTGTACTACCGCGAATGTTGTGCTAAGGTCGGTTTTAGAGCCATCTGTGAAGATCGGTACCCAATCTCTAAGTCATTGCGAGTGTATCAGTTCCTCGTAGCGTTGCTTGAAAACTAAGCTGTTCGTATTAAGCTTACGGAGCGCATGTAGATCAAATGTTTACTGCTGTAGGAGGAAGTTCCCAGGGCGGCTGACTGCTACCTTTAAAACCGGTTGAAGGTAGAGAGATGCCGAAGGGTTTTGCAATTGGAAACGCAAAGGCGGATGGCCGACATTGTTTTGAAAGAACGTTTATGGCGGAAAGCCGTTTTAAAGGTGCTGAAAAGAAGCTTATTTGTGGTATTGACCAGCTTGGGTATAAGTTTAAGCGTGCAAGTTAGGCGTCTATGAATAATAGAAGGGAGACCAGCTTCAGCTAGGATCCCCTTGATGGGGGAGGTTGGGAAGGCATTAATGCTACGCCGGGCCCCAGAATGATAGGGGGAGTTAAGAAGATTGAGGTGGCTTTTGGCACACCATCTGTAGATAGGGAGGCCGTAGTCTATTTTGGATAAGATGATAGAGCGAGTGATGTTTATGAAGCTATTTTGGTGAATTTGGAGGTGTCTCGACGCTAAATACTTAATAATATTAAGCCTAGTAGCAAAGTTTTTTCTTAACAAGACGCAGTGCTGTTTGAAAGTATATTTATTATCAAACGTTACACCGAGAATTTTGTGTGTGAGTACATTTTCTATGGGTATGTTGTTGATGTTGATATTTATGGGTTGACAGTTGGATTTCCGACATATATGTAGAAGCTTGCATTTGCTGTAGGTCAATACCGTGCCTGAGTACTGTCCCCAGGAATTAATGTCGAGGAGTGGTTCGTGAAATGTCTCTCTACCTTTGTGTTCTCTTTGGCTTTAGTATAAAAGATTGCGTCGTCTGCATAGATACGGAAGGCAATGGACTTGAAATTATTAGCTATTACATTCAGTTTTTCAAAAGCAATTGTAAATAGCACCACTGATAGTGGAGAGCCTTGAGGAATTCCGTTGTCAATGGGATATGGGGCAGCAGGATTCGCCATTTACTTTCACCTGGAATTGCGACCAGAGAGGAATGATTTAATGAGGTTGTATACCTTAGGGCCTATACGCCAGGATGATAACTGTTCGAGGACAACGTGGGCTCCAATGCGGTCGAAGGCTTTATTTTAAGATTTTATTTAAGCAATCTCCACTCAAAACACAATTTCCTAAGAACGAAGAAAACAGCTCTTAAAATAAGGAAAGTTGATATATAATATTTCACAATAGAAATCCTTCAATAAATCTGGACGAGTAATTTTCTTAAAATTAAAACTATTTTTTTTATAATTTTTCAACGAATTTGTATCGAAAAGCTATCGATATCATCTCTGCATGACTCTGCGCCGATTTCACCATCAACTCTACTACTTCGCATCCTCTTACAACGAATTTCCACAGTATCTGTACATACAAATCCTGCACCGTTTCTGATCCACTCTGCACGGCCTCTGGAACTATGTCTGCATCGGTTTCTGCATCAACTCTGCGCCAATGTGGTAGAAATACTATGCAGCGCAAAATCGATGCAGTCGGTGTTGCATCGGCAGAGTGATTTTTGCAATCCAAATTGTAATTCAGCGTCAATCCAGAAGTAGTGCAGAAACGCCACGGCGCAATACTGCACAGATTGTTTCAGCGCAGATTCTGCACCACTTCTGCATTGATCCTGCGTGGTTCCTGCACCACTTTGCATTAATTTTGCGACGATTCTGCACAATTTCTGCGTGGGTTCCGCACTGATTCTGCACAACTTCTGCATTGATCCTGCACAGAAAGCAATTCTGGATGGAGTTGTGCAGAATCCGCACAGTACAGAATTAGCACAGAAGTGGCGCAGAATTAATGCAGTTAAGCAGTGTATAATTAATATAGAATCTGCGCTGAATCTGGTGCAGAATCTATGCAGAATTGGTGCGGAACGGCGCAGAATTAATGCAGAAGTTAAACAGTGCGGAATTAATGCAGAAGTGGGGCAGAGTCTGGGCAGAAACCACGCAAAATTAATGCAGAGGTAGTGCAGCATCTGCGCAGAAACCACGCAGAATCCGCACAGTGAAGTATTTGCGCAGAACCCAAGCATAGTCTGCGCAGTGCAGAACTGGCGCAGAATTCACGCACAATCAATACAGAAGTTGTGCAGAATCTGCGCAGTATTGGCGCAGAGAAACGACGCAGAATCTACGCATTTGCTATGGAGTCCTTCACTCAGAGCCATCGTTGTCTAATAATGGGGGTACTGACTACCTGGTCCAGTACCCCTGATCATAAAGAATAGATGCGCGATGCACTCGCAAGTTAGATAGGTCCTAAAGCTATTACTTTTTAACATCGGGATCCGATTTTAGCAGCCGCAATGCATAGACCCAATTCTTTCACATGTTCATTTAGTTGTATACGAATTGATAATTGTCATAGCAGCTGCTAACTTTACCAATCATTCTCTTATTGAGCCCTTCTCATCTTATTCGCTAGTGGTTTTTGCCTTTGCTGCCTGCAGTTGCCACCTTTAAATTGTTGGTCTGAACATTCGACCGGCAGCTGTTTGTTGAGTTTATTGACCTTGTTTGTGGCCTTTGGCGTAAAAGCAAATCCGGTTGCTGACTTTTTATTTCATTATGCTTCATAGCTATGTTTACACACATACATACGTGGACATATCTGGCATGTATCTATGCATATATTTACTTTGCGATTTTAATAGTGTTGTTTGTCTGTTTGTCCTTTATGTGCGCGTTTATGTTGGCCATGTGTCTGTCCAATTCATTTTTGTCCTGCTGTCAATTGTTCTTAATAATAGAGTTTGTACGATTCATACCGCGGGTCTTGTAATTGCTCTCGCTGGTGCCGTTGGTAAGAGACCAAAACCGCAAGCTGACTAACTGACTTCCTTCTTTTCTTCCTTGCTTCCTGTCTCCCGCTTAGAGGTGTATATCCCTATCGTGCATAATTGAGGTGAAAGTCAAATATGCAACTGTGAATGGCATCATTATAGCCAATTTTCATGTAAAAAGTGTTGTTGCAACACTTCCTGCAGGATATCTCAAAAAAGGAACAAAATGAAATGTCACACAATTTGCCCCAAATTTCAATAAATTGGCCAAATTGACAGCTTAATTGACACCTTCGTGTAAAAACATGACACAATGAATAACACTGAAATTATGTGTTTGGGAGCACACATGATATCTGTGTAGAGACACCAACTGGAAATAGAACTCGAATGTTGTTGTAGCAAACTTTGCAGCAAACGACGTGTCGCCTTCTCGGACACGCAGAACAAAGACTGAAAGTATACATAGTGTTACCAGGCCGGGACGCTCCAGTCCGCTTGGGATAATCGAAAGGATACAGGGATTGTATGTATATGATCCATCAAGCATATCACAATACCTAAGGATCATGCTGGACATATTGCTTGTAACTGCCTTCTGGCGTCACGCACTTATATAGCGCGGGCTACCCCCAAATTCCAACAATCGCTAACCCTAAAAACTCAATTGCCAAAAAAGTCGAAAACAGTAGCAAGTGCGCAGAACAGTATGCTACATTAGAATCATATGGTCATAAGGAATAACCGCCTAATGCAACTGTGCGTTCCTAGAAGTTCTCACTAATAAACTTCGCCAGCAGTCAAATGAATTTGTATATATGTGCATACACATGTTCACGTGTCTTGCAAAACACGCTAAATACATACATACAAACATATGAACAGGCCCGACGAGAGGCGAGGGGGAATAGCGCGATTCCCCTCGGGCCTGGGGGTTTCTTGAAAGGTCTCGCGATTTAGATGT